>JAPYYV010020777.1:0-10339 GCA_030522625.1 Copidosoma aretas
TTGTGATGTCTCATAGGCACAATACAAATTTAACCAGGTTTATTCGGCAACTTTGTCCTGCAGATGGCGTGCGGGGAGACATGCCCACAGCGAATAAAGGCATGAAATCAAATATTTTAAGCCCTGGATCATTGAAATTGGTCGTAAGGTTTCTACGATATGACTGATTACACACACACATACACACACACACACACACACACACACACACACACACAAATACATAGACGGAGTTTTTATAAAAATGGTATTTTTTCACTTTAGACACTGTTTAAGACATTTCTAACGTATTTCCACAAAAATTTTTTTTTTACTGATACAAAGCTTCCTCGATGAGGAAGCAAAAGTACTTCGTTTGTTTTTAAAGGCGACAATACATATAAGAATTTGCAAGTGGCACTTACTACTCGTAACCCCTAAAAACAACGAAAGATTGTATAAAACCATAAATTCTATGCACACAAAAAAAATTTTTCTTTAAAGGAGCCCTGGGATCTTCTTTCTTGTGTATTTTGGTGTGCTGCATTATAATGCAAAGTTGGAATTGCGTAACAATGGCATAGTTCTAACCTAACCTCAAAAAAAAAAGAGAGCATTAATCCACCTAAGACAGGCATATAGTTTAAAATAAAACTCTGTATTGCTTATAGCAAGATTAAAATCTTCCATCCGTGTTGGAACGAATGGTAGAGAGACTGCCTTGAAGATACAGTGACACATGCGCGGGTTCAAAGCTCGATCTTTTCTCAATAACATAACTTGTACAGAGGCAGTATTAAGGAAACAAACGAGCATATAGCATATTAATGAATAAACAAATACATTATCTTTAAAAATTTTTCGGGAATTTCTATTCTCGAACTTTTCCAGTGAGAAAGTATTCATAACGTTGAGAACACATTCTCCCAATTTTATTCAGACGGATTGCAGTTTCTCCCGGTGATATCTGGATCTGGGGATTCTGGGGGGCGATCCCTCCTTGGGGAGGTCGTCTGCGCGCCCTGACGCTAAATCGGTAGTTTCCCGCTAGCAGCGTGCGATAAGCCAATTCCAATAAGTGAAAATTCTCTTCGCTTATAAGTCTGACGCCTGACTGGGATTTGCTTCTTTCTCTCTTTCTCTTTGACCCGAGGTCGAGGCTGTTTTAATACCTTAATATTCTGAGCTTCACCTTGATGCGTAAAGTACAAACCAGGTTCCTCGCTTGGTCTCTTGGTCGCATCGAATATCACCGCTGATTTCTCATCCTTCCACTATTTCTCTGCTTCTCTCTCCTCTTTCCTGCTTCAACTCCTGTATCTTAGAGCAGTAGCTTATACGGCTGGATCTCTCAAGGGAAATGGTTTTTCTTAGAGCAGTAGCTTATACGGCTGGATCTCTCAAGGGAAATGGTTTTAGTCGGTAGGCGTCCGTGATGATACTAGCATCACGTAGTGTAATTGCACTATAAGCCAGGGTGAATTCGATACTACCTCCTGCGGTGGCTTTATTCACGCAGAGGCTTTAATAGACTTCCTCTTTTCCGCTATCAAAAAAAAAAAGAAAAAAAAAAAAAGATTAAAATCGTATATTGTAGGATGATACCGACTACGTGCTAAAAAGAAATATTATGTTCGTGAATCTGTACCGTATTATTCCTCAATTTATTCCTATCTTTGCCAATTTTGATGTTTATTCGTAGTTTTTTTTTAATAGGTTCCAATTATGACGAAATACAGAAATTTTATTGCAGGATTTTTATTTAAAACTCAAAGATAAATAAAAGACTTAAAAGAAAATTTACTCGCAAACATGCGTTTTGCCTTTCCTTTAGGAATTTTGATATTTTTTAGGTGAAAGATTTATTAAATGGCGATAAATACCTATAAAAAATAAGTTGTTAATTGTTTCTCTAGACAACATCAACGTCTTTTAAAATATCCTTGTAGCGTTTGATTACATTTTAAGTGCATGTGTTTAGCAGCTTTATGCTTACTTTTGGTAGTTTTCGACGTTAGGTTAAAATTATTACGTAATTAAATAACTTTACCACCGGATTTTTATTTAAAACCTAAAAATACTTTTCAAACTTCTGAAAGGATCTTTTTATGTGACAAGTTTTATTTGCTTGGATGCGTTTTGGCCTTTTATGGAGAATTATTACGTTTTTTGATGTTATACATTGATTACAACACCATAAATATTACTCATTTGAGGACTGCTACTTCAGATAATATCAAAGTACGTTTAAAACTTTTTGTTGTGCATGATTTTGCATGCAGTGCATGGAATTTGCCATTTTTATGATTATTTATGATATTTTTTAAAGATAGGTAAAAATTCTGACATTATGGAACTATTTGTACACCGGATTCTAATATAGCAGCTCAAAATACGTAAAGAATGTATATTCACTTATTAGTAGCCTGACATTTTTTTTGTGGTCCTGTGTTATCCTTTTAAATTAATTGTTTTCAGATATTTCTTTGCTCGCCATAATTTGTAGGTTAAATTGTACTACTTACTATTTTTTTCGTCAACTTCTGTATAAATCAGTCGATGAAATAACAAAAGTTAGTAGCTGTTTGAATTAAATCGTCCGTCAAAGAAAACAAAAGGTTCGGTAATCTCGTAAATGTGTTCTAAAGATTTACTTTTAATCTAATACAAACAGTTGAGATTACTTATTCCTTCTGCTACGAACACAACAATAATTTTTTTAATGAGCTCTTGTTTTTGTACTACAGAACTACCATTGTCATCTTTGAACCCTAACCAACAACAACAGCTTTAACGAGTACCGACACTTGATGAAGCCATGCAACCAGAGGTGCGCTCATGGCGTTGCGAAATCTGCAAAATGGCACTATATCATTTGGACGACTATCGGACGCATAAAGCCACCCATAAAAGCAGTTCCCAGCGCTGTGGCCGATGTAAGCGGATGTTCCATGGAATCGTCAATTTTGCGTTACACAGTTGTACCGAAACGAGTGATAGACCCTATGTCTGCCCGAAGTGCCCAAAATCTCACCTCTGCCTATAGACTGAAAACTCACATGCAAATTCATACAGGTGAGCGTCCCTATCAGTGCGATGTATGCGGTAAGCTTTTTAGGGAAAAGTTCAACCTTCAAGTGCACATGCGCATCCACACGGGTGAGCGTCCCTACAAATGTACCGAGTGCCAGAAAACTTTCGTCGATGCAACCGCACTTACATCACATATGCGCACTCATACACGTGAACGTTCTCATACCTGTTCTGTATGCCATCACACATCCACCACCAACAGCCTTCTTAAAATCCATATGCGCACCCATAACAAAGAGTATTCCTATAAGTGCAATGTGTGCCAAAAATCTTACAGCAACAAGTTTAATCTTCAAGTGCACATGCGCATACATACGGGTGAACGTCCCTACAAATGCACCGAGTGTCCGAAAACTTTTATCGATGCCGGAGCGCTTTCGAAGCACAAGCGTATCCATACGGGCGAACGTCCGTACAAGTGCTCTAAGTGCGAAAAAAGTTTTTTTCAGTCATTCGATGTTAGAAGACACATGAAAGTTCATAAAGACTAGAAATTTGGAGTGAATGATTCATTATTCATCATTGCAGAATTTTATAGAAAAAGTCCTAATTAATAATGGAAACATCAAAGATCATAAGAATACGGAGTCGGACAAAAGATAGATTTCATGCAAGATTTTGAAATAGTAACAGCATAAAGTAGAAAACTCTACTATCCAACATCATTCAGAGAACTTTCCGACAGAGAAAAAATATAAAAAAATACGATGTTTTGAAAAAAGTTCTTGAAAAAATATTCTTGATGGTAAAATTTTTATCGAAGTATGGTAAGAAGAGAATTAAATTTTAACGTTGTTTGCAAGTAAAAATGTTCACAAAATTTTGTAATAAAATAGAGATCAAATAATGAAAATTGGCTATGCATTCTGAGAAAGTCAGTGCCTAAAAATTAATGTTATCTCAATCTTATTTTATTCATTCATTTATTCGTTTATTTATTTTCGTAGAAAATGTTATGCCTTAATTTATACTATTTGCTCAGACTTAAATTTACAATTATTGTATCGCAAGTTTGTCTCTTAACGCCTCACAACCAGCATATTCATAATTACGATTGATTTTATGGACATACTAATAAACTGAAATTTTCATGTTTACTGAAAAGTATTTTAATGCTTTCAATTTCCGTTTTACTCAATGTTACGTGGTGAAAAATTAGTATTTTCCGTACCTAGGGCGCAAATAGTAGTTTTCGTCACAAATGTGCATATCTTGCTTCGCAAGCGCCCTCGGGCCCACGGACCGATCTGGTCGGATGCAAATATAAAACAACCGCGCCCTTCGGACTCTCAAGTTTGTACTTTGTACCGTAGTGACGTAATGTACTATTATGCGCCCATTCCTATAAGTTTTTGCAGTTTTTAGGTGTTTGTAGCACTATTACAATGGTTAACAAACAAATTCTATTCAGAAACACCTTGTACATCGTTTTTGGAGATGTGTGAACGTGATGTACTTTTTTCGGATTTTTCAACTCTAACTTCCAGTCATCTGTTGGGTGGGGCCTCGTTACCATTACACAAACCGTGTCCCCTAGGTTGCGGATTGGGGCAAGCCCCTTAAAGAGGAGGCTACTGTGAATGAATTTAATAAGCAGTCGTGGACAGCCAACGAGGACAGGCATGGGAGTGATGAACCCATCCTGTGTTGGGATAACAGGCACAGATCATCAAGAAAAGTATACAAACACTCATTAATACCTTGCTTACCTTTTTACCTTTTACCTCTTTACCTTTTTACCTTTCTACCTTGCTACCTTTCCTTACCATTGCACATTCTAACTTCTTGCTGTAAACACATGAATACGACCATTTTCTGTATCTAGCTGGTGTTAGGAAACCTGGGTTCGAATACACTGCTTGAAAAGGATGTATGGCATGACTCAGAAACGGGACCTAACACTGTCGTAGTTGACGAAAAACCCGTCACCTTGCTAGGGGCACTAGAGACATGGGAGAGAAACCGATGCAGTGGCAGCGGAACATCCAATGATTATTCTTGGTGTAGGCCGCGAGAACCCGCGCACTTAGGGACCAGGGAGGTTTGCAGACAACACTCCTAGTGGACCCACCCTGGGATCGGAGCAGGGTCTCTTGTGTGCGATAAACTTTATAGTATCCAAATTGTTGGTGATCGAGTTCACGATGTCACTCCCCATTTCTAAAGTAAGTGGTTTTTGTCAATTCAGACAAAATCCGTTGGGAGCAAGGAATACAATAAAACCTAAGATGGTGTTTTGTTTTGGTTCGTTGCCACCCATTTACCCGAATCAAAGTCCTCGAATGCCCACTCACCCGAACGCCTATTCCCCCGAATGGACATTCACCCGAACGACCATTCCCCCGACTACTCATTACCCCGAAATACTTCCCCGAAAATCCCCCGAATAATATACGCATAGTCAGTACTTCATTTTTGCAACATATATTTGTATAACATTTAATTTAAATATGAGAAATAACGATGTGATGGCCAACAGCACGTATATAGTCTAAGTTTTCGTAATTTTCATAATTTAAGGCAATGCTTTGAATTTTTTTTTTAATTTCTATCTATTTCTTCTTCAGAGCAGCCTTGACTCTACGCCATAGAGACAGTTCAACGACTGCAATTTCTGTATCGCCTTGTTCTTTTAATCATTCTTTAATGAAACAGTACACATCGAAATGGTTCATCCCCATTAACAGATGGAAGCGATTGTACCAGCCTTCTAAAGCATCGATTGTTCGATCATACTGATTCCACATTTCTACGCGGTATCGAGGTGGCACTCTTTTCAATCTTCCTCTCGGTGCTGTCCCCCTCACGTACGTTCTGTCGAAATACTCAGTGATGCACTCCATATTTTCTGGTGCTTCTGCTTTCAATTGAACAAAACTGCGTTCCACATCACTGATTGGTACAAACGCCAAGGCTGCGAGTATGTGTGTATAATTGCGAACCCCTCTGTCATTAGGATCATTATAATAATCAAATACGATTGGTTTTTTTCGCCTTTATTTTACCTGTAAATCATTCAAAGTACAGTTTTATTAAATACTATTCAATTGAACAATGTAATGAACGCTCGGCAAAGAACGAGAAAGGCTTCCAATGCTACAGCACTGAATCTTAAGTTTCAATTGTTACCTAACCTCTTATATACACGTGAAAAGTAAGTACGAGAGTTTTTAACCTTCCACGATCCTTCCGAACGATACGATCCTAACGCACGATAGAAGGATAAAAAAACGCAACCATTTTAAGATAAGTTTACAAATTTTTTTGGCATGTTGAACAATTATTAATGTATAAAAACTTCCTGGAAACTATGTCACTAGTGAGATATTACATTGGTGTATAAAGAAATCTCCGTGTTTTACAGGCACACGTTTTCAATTCGGCTATCAATAAATTTTTTTCTATACTACGCTATCTCAAATAAAAATATGAGAAATGATGATACTACAGATCCGAAAACAAAGAAATATATGGTTTTTATATGAAAAAGAACATTGTTTAAACTCAAAAATAATTTCTTAGAGTTGCTACATTTCCCGTCTATTGCTGAATAAATTATGTTATCAGACTTACAAGAATTTTGGGTTACAGACATGAGAAACAAATAATCTTTATGTTTTCTATTTTTTAATACTCTACCAAGGAAATGAAGATTAAAGTGCTTCTCACAAAAACAACTTATACCTTATTCAAATATTCTACGCAATAATTTGTTAAATCTATGAATAAAAGGTGATTGCCGGGAAAGTACAAATGTAAACAACTTTTTCTGCGGATCAACATCCTTAGGAATAATATCGATTCTCGATTTGGCATTGTTCTCATTATGTACGTTTGCCATAAATTTTCCATAATAAATATGATTTATTCTGTGGGTGGGATCTCGTCACCACTACACAGCGCGTGTCACCTAGATTACGAATAGGGACAAGCCCCGGGCTGGCATGGGAGTGATGACCCCGTCCTTTGTACTTGTATACGAAAAGACGTAAAATAAATTTAAAAAAATAAAAAGAATAGCTACAGTGTGATGGAAATAGCTATGTACTTAACTGTAATATTCAAAAAGCCAATAAAAACAATTCAATTCGAATAGCTTTAGAGCTCCAAAATAGACTCTGCAAAATAGAAAGTGCGAATCATATTTTTTCTGATTTGAATCTTTCGTGAACTTGAATGGTTCCGCAGACTATTTCTGCAGCATGACACATGGCTGCAGATTAATACTGCGGACTAGAAAATTCCATACTTTATATTACTGCAGCATGTCACATGGGAAGCTGAGTGTCAAAGTTATACAATAAAGCACAGTCAATGAATATGGATTCCTATTTTAAGAGAAAATAAAGCGTACTGTTTACATGAAAGCGACATATATTATAGAAATGAATTAATATAACTTAGTAGGAAATTATTATATAATATAATGTATAACATAGCAAGGTGGACGTTTCCAGACGGTGTGACTAATAATCAAATCAATCATGTATTAACTGATAAAAGACATAGCTCCAACATTCTTGACGTCAGGGCTGACTGCGATTCGGACCATTTCCTAGTAATAGCTAAGGTTAGGCCACGTCTAACGATAGCCGGAAAGCATCACTCAACTAAATCTGAAAAAAAATTCGCACTGGAAAAACTAAAAGACTTTAACAAACTCAAAGAGTGCTGACAAGAAATTTATTATTGCATGGATGATTAGGTGACGGAAACATTAAATTAGGAACTAGACGTCGATAAAAAGTGTGAAAATATAAAAAATGCGATCAAAGAGGCGGAAAACAAGATAGTGGGACACAAACCTCCGAAAAAAGACAAGCCGTGGCTCGACAACGAGTGTAGAAAGTTAATAGAGGTCCACGGAAAGGCTAGAATAGTATACCTGACAAGAAGAATGAACTAGCTCTAAAATAACTATAGAAATTGTAGAACAGCAGCAAGCAGGGTGGTAAGGGAAACGAAACGTGAATCGGAGAAAAATGAAATCGTTACTATAACGGAAAATTACAAAAAATCAATTACGTTGTAATCTTTGTTTTTCAAGCCAGCTATTTTTTCCTTTGTTATATAGTGACAACTTAATATGTTTTGGTTCTCAAAGCGAAACTTGACTTGTTTTTCATTGATAAAGTAGATGAGTCATTATCCCACACTAAAAAATCTATTTTGAAATGTAGAAGTGTTTTCCTGGTATGTGTGCTATCGTTTGCTTCCCCTCTTGTTTTTTTCCTAAAATAATTATTAATGTATAGTGTAGGTTCTTGAGATAAGGTTCCACTGACCAGCCTCAGCCACGCTAGTTTTGACTCAAAGCTTTGCTTCTCATGTCCACAGCTGTTATTTCTATAGAATTGCAAAAATCATCTAAGGACTGATCTAAATGGAATAAGAGAAATATTTTCGGGAAGTCAAAAGGTTATTTAATCTGGTGGCCAAGGATTCAGGGCCACAAATATCAAGTAAGAAAACTTAGTCAGCTTTACATTTGACCTGTCCCTATATTTGTTAGTCTTCTTTTTCGCCAAAATGGAGGAATACATTCATTTCAAACTAAATGTATCAATCAAGAAAATGAAGATAGCAAAAACAATAGATGAGGAAGGATTGAGCCAATGAATTAATAGTGATTTTTTTTTTAAACACAAGCAACATGATTATTTTAAATTAACACAACTCGTATGAAGTAAAATTGTTTATTTTTCTTTTTTTGTTAGTCATAATTAAATATCTCTTACCAAACTATATTTTCTATTTTATTCATGAATATTTTGTATAAAAATTCCATCTTTAAAGTCGCATGATAATAAAAAAATGTATGGTTGACCATAAGAAAAAAAATTTTTTTATTTATAAAATATTTCTGTCAATACTTTGACGTTGAACTTCTTAGTTGTAATCGAGAACTCTGAAAGTAAAGAATATAGAATTCTGCATGGAATATATAGTTTTAAATTTTCTCTTCGTGCATAACTTCTGGTTGAATGTTTTATTTTTTTTTATAAAATCTCTAATTTATTTGATTACGTTATTTGAATTTGTAATACATTTTAGCATGTTTGTTACTCTTTTTCATGATATGAAATGATACGGAAAATTTTCAAATATTATTACATCGCATTTATAGAAAAAAATAACTTAAAAATCAATGATTTTAGATTAACGGAATAAATCTGTAAGTAACTTGGTAAATAAAAAAAAAGTGTAAAACTCTGCAGCTGAAGCACTATATACTTGTATTCGTGACCAGAATACAATTTTTTAAATGATATGGTTAAAATATGTGATGTTGATGAATTTTATAATCAATAATAGTAATATGCGAGTAAAAACCTACAGAATATTTAGTAGGTCTTTTTTTTCTAAGGATTTATTTCTTTTAATTATGTAAAGCAGTATAAAATTAATACTTTCGAACAATTTATGATGTCATTTTAGGAGTAATAATGTACTGAGCACGCGAAAAAGCATGTAAGACTTCCATTATTCAATAAAAATTTAAAATTTTAAATTGAGCTCAACAAAAAATAATTCAATACATAATTTAGATAATAAAATTACATAAAAATACTAAAATATTTAAGATGGAATTTTTTACCAATTAATATAAATTTTTTTTTAACTGAGAATATAATCTCATGCGATGTTGTACAATTTTATAAAATAATTCGTATCTAATTTAAATATGTACCCATATTTCGTACTTTAACATGTTATTAAGGTAGCATGTTAAAGAAGGACTCTACGAATATTACAAATTAAGTGCAGTGGGGGAGAGCCCTTTTGAAAATCGTATTTTATTTATCTCAGCAATTGCATTAGCTCTTCACATTTTATAATGTATTTATTTATCTTTTGATACTATTAAAGTACAGCTCTAATCATGATATATTTTTTGTGGATTGAGATTAAAACATCGATAATTATTGGAAAACTTTTCTCAAAACAATAATTTTTTTAATGAGCTCTTAATTTTGTATTACAGAACTATCATTGTCATCTTTGAACCCCAACCAATAACAACAGCAGCTATAACAAATACGAAACACTTGACGAAGCCATGCAACCAGAGGTGCGCTCATGGAGTTGCAAAACCTGCGAAATAACACTGAATTCATTGGAAGACTACCGCAGGCATAAATCCACCCATAGAATCTGTTGCCAACAATGTGGCCGATGTAAGCGGATGTTCCATGGAATCGTCAATTTTGCGTTACACAGTTGTACCGAAACGAGTGATAGACCCTATGTCTGCCCGAAGTGCCCA
>JAPYYV010020779.1:7455-18524 GCA_030522625.1 Copidosoma aretas
GGGGGGGTGCGGGGGGGGGGGGGGGGGGGTGGTCGGGGATATTATCGATCGCGCGCGGACAAATGAATTTTTGCCCCCGGGCGTTTCGAGTAATGCGCGCACAGTCGGCCGTGTAAACTGTGGCGTTGGCAATTTTCGGCTCGCGTTGAACGAGCGTTGTAAACATGGATTTGCTCCCCCGTGAATAAATGAAGATTCAAGCGGACGCTTTCGCCCCTTGTTTACGCGCGATCGACTGTGGGGGAAGAAAAACAGTGGCCTGTTTTTTGGGTAAAGTGCTTTGTTCGACCGGCCTTTATTCATTGTTTGAGGTCAGTTGGTTGTAAAAATGTTTACGTACCGATATTTCATTATATTCAGCATTAGAAAGCTATTTTTTAATTATTAATCATCCACACCAGGCAGCTGCATTTCGTACAGAACAAAGAAACATTGCAACATTTTTTTTCCCCTCTATACAGTCCATCATTGTGATCCCGTCATTTCTGTGAGGATTACGATAAGGACTTATCTGATTCTTTTTTTTAATTACACCGCAAATCCAAGTGCGTTATTGAATTGTGTACGCATTCGCAAGATACATCATTTCAGCAGTGTTAATAAATATTCAAGAAACAATCAAGTATTCAATCAGGTCTGTTCAATCGTACAATTTTCATGTTTACCGCTCATCTAAAACCTTTCTAATATATTGATTTGTTCATTGATGTAAATTTTTTGAATTTTTTGGTTATTTTTTAAATACTTTTTAACACTGTACTGTCGTACTGTGAACACACTATTTCAATAAGCCAATATCCATTCAAACTGAATATGTAATATGGGTCAATCACGAAGGCGCACGTATCACAAAACTTGCCGGAGCCGAGCAAAAAGTAGGACTCTCGCTCTTTGAGCAATATGCCCCTGGGATCCCCCGTGGGGGATATGCATGTTACAGTACTATTGCACATGACAATCCGAGCCTTTCGAGCGAGCGCTTTGGACTTGTAACGTGCAACACCAGCGGAAAACGGAAGCCCGTGCGCGCTATCGCGCAGCATGGCCTGTTGCTCTGTTCCTCCGTCTCCGGCACTCGGGCCCGCTGCGTTTGTCCGTGAGCCGACCCTTTGCCGTCGCGCCGCGCATATATATCCGTACGTGTAATCTACATCCGTTTGCATGTCTCTCTCTATCTTTCCCGGCCTGCACCTCGCTTTTTCCGTTTGGTCGGGAATTTTAATGTTCAAGTGGCGATGTTCGCTCATTTGGGGGTTGCATTGTGGGGAGGAGGGGGGAGGCGGGAGTTCGGAAGTGTAAAATGCCGAGTGGTTAATCGTCGATAAAATGTATATGTTTTATTTTAATCTCAAGACCAAGCTTCATGTAATTTTGGGTTGCAAATACAGTGCAACGTCTGTCAAAGTAGTAAGAGAAAACCGCTGAGGTGCAATATGGCGATTTATTTTTACAATCGACTGCTTCCCGGTAGTCCTTACATTTGCTCTACAGCTGAGCAATGAGTGTGGCCGCGCATAGGTTGTCTATGTTCGGGGTAAAACAAGTTTTAAACTTATTAGGAGTAGGGTACTAGTACTCCACATTATGTGCATGGGATTAACTTTGTGCGAGTACGTAATCAAATTTCCATACCAACTCAGGTAATTTTCATCCGAATCAGCTTAAATTTGGCAGATAACTTTGTCTCTATACCATAGAACGCGATGGTTTGACGTCAGAGAGGTTTCATTGAAGAGAAAACAATTTGTAACACTTTTGGGATTTAGATCCCATGAAAGAACAAATTTCTTCCAACGTTTTAAAACACGCATGGTCAGCAATTGATTTTATACGACAAAGATTTGAATACGGAGGCTGTATCTTCTACAAGACCCATTTTTTCATTGAAAAATTTTCTCTACAATGTTACTCCAACGCTCTGAGCGATGAAAATCTTTCTTAATTAGGTAAAAATGGTTTCACAGTGTCTTACTTTTTTAGTTGACATTTTCGCATAAAGTATGACGAACACAGAATTCATACGTCTCAAAAATATAAAAAATTTTTATTGTCTCATTTAATAACTAAATCTTTCTCATAAGATTTTTCGCGGGGCCAGCATTAAAAACCTTTGTAGTCAAATAAATTAAACAAGCAAGACGGGATATAATATCGATGGGATAATGAGAAAAGCATTAATTATACAAGAATTTTCGCGTGCAGCCATAAAATCACAGATGATTTATGCACACCGGGCGGGGCCTACGCTGCACACACGTACAACATCGGTATTATAATATACATGATGGGCACGCGAACGCGCTCACGCGTATGTCGTATACAATATACATATACACGACCTCACGGGGTACTTAAGGCGCGTTATTGGAACACATCGCGAGCGTTTCGGGGGAATTATTATTGCAGCGTGTCCGGGGCTGCCCGTGATTTAGGGCTTTCTCATAAGGCGAGGGCGAGCGTCCTTCTTTTTGTTTTCACTTTTGTGCAGCCGGGGCGCACTTAATTGACTTTATCAATTTATTGGGTGATAAAGTGCTCTCTCCTCTCTCTCTCATATTCTTTCATTTTTCGATCTCGCGCGATTTCTTTCGCTCCTCCCGTGGGGATGTATTGGTGATTTTAATAACTCTCCATTGGGAGAAGAGAACAATTTATGCAGGGAGATGGGTCGAAGTGATGTGTTTGTTTGAATTCGTGACGGCTATCGTTTCGTGGAAGTGCATCGATAGAGTTCTAAATATCAGTGTCAGTTCATTCGGAATGATTATTCGATTTTATTGAAGAGAAAAATGACAGGCATGAATTCTCGTGTCTGTTATGATTCTGCTGACACGTTTGCAATTGTACAGTTACATCTTGCCAAATGCAACATTGAGTTCATTTCGATTTGACGAGCACGATTTGTTTAAATATTCAACAACCCCCAGTTCTGCCTGCAAGTAGTTGATAAAACTCAAAGTTATGACGCAAGGAGTTTCGAGTATTTGTGACAATCGATTAGAACTATTAGTTCTTTTCGACAAACAAAAAGTTCTTCAAGTGTTTTTCGACGACTGAAAACCATACATTGAGAGCTGCATTGAACCGCATCATCAATTCACTTCACGTACCAACATATGAATACACACCAACTGAAACTTATCACCAGGACAGCGTTCGATTTATTTTTTCTCCCGATGAATCGTATCATAAAACCACTCCATGAGATAAGACGTCAATATTTACCAACAACTATACATTCTTCGGAAATACACATCGGATTAATACGACACGATCAGACCCAACGTTGCCTCATCTCTGTACTGATGTACGTTCGTGACTATACAGCTGAGAAATTTCGTCAAAAACTATACCCATTTGCAGATGTTGCCCTCACTCGAACTCTCGATCGCCCAATCATAAATTCAATCACACTCAAGTATCGATCGATGCCACCGAGACCCAAGATCCCGCGAGTACTGGTTTCGGACAACCAAAATACCCCGGATTCCTCGGAAGCTCTCTCGAATCATCGCGCGGTGGACGCCACCGCACACGTGCACATGACACTTGGACGTGGGCGAAAAGAAACAAACGCCCGTCCCAAGTGCATACAAACGCAAGGATGCGGCGACTCGTTGTAACAACCCCACGGCCGGAAGCCAGCGCGCGGCCGTCGGTGTTACAGTCGAGCCTCGTTGTCGTTCGGGGAGGCGCGCCCTCCTGCTGCGGCTTCTTTTTCGGGGGCTCACTTGATTACAGTATAGCAGAGAGATGGAGAGAGCGTCGTCGCGGGGAATGGTAATGAGGACCCCGCCGCGCCCGCGGAGCTAATGAGTAATTTCGAAGCGCCGCCCGCGCGCGAGATTGTTTGTACACGTTTTTCTTTCCGTCTCTTTTGGGCCGCGTAGCCTTTCGAATTAGCCGCCGCCGCCGCCGCGGTCTTTTTTCGTCAGACGGGGGGGGGGGGGGGCATTGAAAGATCTGGTCACGCCCCGGCAGCGCTCGCCCCGTCCCGGGCGCGTCCGCGGTACAATATCGGCTCTCGTGTCCCGGCAAAGTGCAGGTATTTAAATGATATATGGACACGCGCGCGCTTGCGTCCGTACGGCATGGTGGTGTTATACGCAGAGCCTTTCGGGATTAGCCGGGCATCGGACAATGCGATACGCTCTCCCCATTGTCAGTCCTGTAATGTCGCGCGATCGAGAAAGCCGAGGGACGAGTCGCACTCTCTATGTTTTTTATTCATACGTTATTCATTTATTTATTCATCAACCATCGTCATTGTCGATTGTAAAAGCGTCCATCGAAGGTATCGATCGACCCACTCTAAATTAGAAGATTCATTCATGTACACTCTGCAGCAATAAGATCGTAACAGCCGCGCGTGATTCGATCACCGAGTAATGCGAGCTTTCGCTTCGGATCGCGCTGATTAATCGCACGATCGATCGAATCGAGCAGCTATTAGGCCGCGATGGGGCCCGATCGGCCGACTAATCGGACCGATGATTCGACAATGCGAACGACCTGTCCGCGTTTAAGAGTGCAATCGATACCTGTGACGCTGCGATCGTATATAAGTATATTAAACGGGGCTGCAGCAACCGGTGTCACAGAGAGCTCCCGGTACAGCCCAATGTACACACCGAAAATCCGAGTTTAATCAGCGCACCGTTCGAATTCACTCGTCGCGGGACCCTGCCCAAGTACCGGGAGGCCGGAGGGAGGGGGACACGAGAGAAAAATCGCCGGCCCGGTCTTCATAAATTAATCCCCGAATCCGCGCCCCCCCCCCCCCCCCCCCCCCCCGGGCCCGCGCGCCCGCGCCGCCCGCTCCCCCCGCAAGATCGCAAAGACAAGCGGTTCGAGCTCGCGGAGAGGCGGGGAAGAAGACAAAGGAGAGGAGGAGGAAGAAAAGGCGCGCGCGAAATCACCCGGACGTCGACTACAGAGTGGTATGGCCGGTCACTCGCCGCTATTGATTGATTTGTGGAGGCGCGCGTACGTCCGTCTGGTCGAGAAACAGCGCACGGCTTTTTTTCGTCCCGTCGACGACTATCCGTGTTTTCTCCCCTCGTTCTTGCGGTGTATAATACTCGTCGTTGCTCGACGACGCAGGAGGGCGCACCGTCTTCGTCCCGTCGCCCGCTTTTGGTACGTCGGTTCGTCGTCGGGGTATTCCGCTGGCATTGCGTCGCAATGAATTTACTGCAATTATCGGGCTCGCGGGAGGTGTGGGGGATGACTGGTGGCCGCGATTTTGGAATTTTTCGCGCTTCTCGCTCGACCGACGCAGTGTTGTGGCCGTACAGCTCACTCGGGACGGTTTTTAGTCCAAGGGGACAAGGAGTCGATGCATAAATTTGTCCTATTTTCATCGAACAAATAAATATTCGTACGCACCGGTCAGGTATCGATGTCGCTCGTTAAAATATCATTTTCCCCTCCGACAAGTACTTCCGCGCACGCTGTACCATTAATTCCCCGCACGCCTATAACGGAGCGTGATTCGTGCGCTGCTCTTGAAAAGAAACACCATGAAAATACCCTCGTTGGATGTATAAATTGATCATAATCAAACGCGCGTGCGTTACACGGAGCCGAGTGATATCAACACTCGCGCTACAGCGATAATCCGCGTCGTGCGCTCTGTATGTCGCCTCATCGCGACACGAGAGAGCAAACAGCGAGGAAGGAAGAAAGAGAGGAGCGTTCACTGGCGGGCTCTGGATTTCTCTCGCGTGTACAATGTCGATGGTAGTCTGTCCATCCTCCGAGACCTCGTCACTTGGATGCTTTTTTTAGCGACTTTTCACCTCCGAGTTGGCTTTTTGAAGAGAGCAGCGTTTAAAAAAAAAAAAAGAAAAAAACAAAGATCAGGCACTTTTACGCACAGTACCGACGGTACAAGTACGCTTATCGCCCGGTATATACATCTCGTGGATCGCGCGCGATATGTATATGTACATAGACTTCAAGTATACGAAAAAAAGTGTCCAACTGCAGAGGAATCATCAGGATCGATACGGACGCGACGCCAAAACTGCACATCACTTTGGGGAGCGCGGAAACAGAATTTGTCACTCGCGCGTGTACCGGAGACACTCTGCCTCGCCACGATCATCGTCCGCAGAGGGCGCTCTCAGTGCTCCCCCGTACAGTAAACGCCGTGCACAGCCGTCGGCGAGCGTCTCGCCATCGACGTCGACAAATATAGAAACCGACAGCAGCAGTAAGCTCATCTCGCGCATATACATATAGGTGGGCCTGCCGGCGTGCATGTGTTTACGTGTATACGCGTGCACCGTAGATACAGACGCCGGCTGCGCGCGTGATCTAGTGCACCGGGAGGAGGAGACGGCGGCGGTGGTCGCGACAGCGGGTATGGGTAATGGTAACGGATGGATTGATCGATCGCGACCGAATTGACGGTATCGCGTTGCGTCTCTGCTGCTGTTCCTCCGGAATGGGACGAACGACAGGGGCGACTGCCGGAGGTGGGGTCGTTGCCGTCACGGGCGGGGCATGCATTTACTTGTTACTATTTATTTTTCATCGATCGGTGCGATCAACGGTGGAGAACGAGCGATGGCTGTGAATAATTGATTTTACGATTGCGATTCGATGGTAATCGAACGGGGAGAATGAAGTGGTTTTACGGCTCGATCGAATATGCAGTACAAACATTATAGACTCGTGGCTACTGGTGAGCGAACGAATAAACAACATTTGAATGGAATAATCGATTATTTTAATCGCACAAAAATATAGAGGAAATCGATCCAGGGATCGGTGCGAGTCAGGTGTTGAAAGCGATACGCGTATGGATGGTTATCGTTTATACACAAGGTATAGAAGGAAGAAGCGGGGCGTGTGACTCATTAATTGGAGATACATGTATAAATACGCAATGGACGGAATGACTAGCGCTTAATACGCGGTTGGGGGGAAGGGAGTGCGAAAGAAGCGATAGCGCGAAATCGCAATGATCAAACCAAAAATAGAGGAGGAGGAGGAGGAAAAAAAAGTGCACCGATAAACCGCGCGCGCAGATATGCACGCACTACACGCGCGTTTCATTAGACTCTCGAGAGGGGGTGGGAGGGGGAGGCTCTTCCATTGATTAGCGGAGCGACCATTAGCAAGATTAATGGGCGGGGAAGGGAGAGACGGGAAGAGGATGCAGGGATCGATGGCCCGGGCACGGATGCAGCTTCGAAACAACCGGAATGCTCGGATTCGATATTGCCCTGCACCTGGCAATTTCTGATGACTGCGACCGTATGTGCCTCATATTCCCGTGGTGAATCCTCTACCGGCGGATGTGCCTGTGTATTGTTTGTAAATTTTGGGTTCTGGGTTAGGAGATCGTGCGATGGGAGGTCGTTGGAAATTTTGGTTCGGTGCAGGGTGAGAATTTCTCGAAGAATTCAAAACTTGAATGAATGACTTTCCACCTTTATATTGCTAGGGAATATTGGGTCATTGAGCGAAGTTACTTGCTTACAAAGTAAAAAATGTTGGGCGAAACGGGAAAATAACGGCTGCGTAGTACGTACAACGAGCGTAAAGTCCAGCGAGAGAAAAATTCATCTTCATTTTGTGAACCACAGCCTCGACAAGAAAAAAAGAAATTATTTCTTTTTGCTCGTGTAAAAAGCACAAAATACAACAATCTTCATTGGACTGCTTCTGTTCCTTTGTCCGAGCTGTTATTTGGGAAATAAAGATACAATTTTCACGTTACAACAAGGGACACTTTTTCTCTCGCTTCGAGAAACATTGTCACTCGTTTGCAAGTGTTTTGTTATTTACTTACAAGTGACCAGATATTTACTCGTTATGGGTGAAAAGCCACTCATGTAGAAACTTGACAAAAAGTGTGTAAGCAGGGAAAATTTATCCACCCCGATAATTTCGTCGAGCCACCGACTTCCGATAAAAGTCCAGTCCTCGCACGAGACCGAAACCGCACCGTACCGTCGCCTAATTACCCTTCCCGGAATCCGCCGTAAATTCCGGAGCGTCGTAAAATGTTCGCGATATCGGCGATTAAGTATGCCGTTCTGTCCCATTCCTTCGACAAATTCCTGCATGAATTCCCAGCGCCCCCTCGCTCCCTCGGTAAACATTTTCCGACCCTTGGTGACGCTCCAGCAACCAAAAGAACCAAAAGGAAGCTTCCGCTCGTCCCCGAGCACCTCTGGGCCATTATGGACGCACAAATTTCCATCGACCCCTTGGCGCCCGCCCTCCCCACGATCGGGGGGATTCCGAGCAGAGGCGATTCAAGACTCGCGCGCGGGCGAAGAAGAAAAGAGGGGGCCAGGTTATAATATTCACGCGCCGCCTTTTCCACGGACGGATTCCCCTCGATGGCGCCGCGCGTATGCCCGACGTGAATTTTTCACCGACTCCGCTCTCTCGGCGCAACTTTCCCATGCCCCATCCGTTTCCGGCTCGTCCCAATTTTCCAGTTTCCATCGTCGCTGCCCCCCCCCCCCCCCCACCTTTTTTTAATTGCTCCGCCGCTGCGAGAATTTCAATTAAAATCGCTCGTGGCTCCGGGTTTGATCAATTTATCGGTTATTCCACCGCGAGTTTGAAGTATTAACGCTGCAGTGCCCGTAAAGAGTGAGCGCGGTGGGGTGCGGCGATAAAGAAACGTATCGCCCAATTACCCTTCGCGGATGAACTTTCATCGCTGCGTTGTAAAATAGAAGCCCTCGTTTCGTCCCCAACCCGACAGTTTGTTACGTATTGTTGAGTGCACTGGTAAATGTTTCAATTTGAGAAACGGTTGACTCGTTTATTTCGAAAATTTAATCACGAAATTGCAGAATCGTTGAAACTCACGAGCACGGCTGAAATTTAATTCAGCCATTACTTCGAAACTGGAGAATGCACCGGCGCACGGGATAAAAATATACACGTACGAGTGCGAACGCGAGAGGTACTTACTTAAATTTTCAGCAGAGAAATGTAGGACGGAGCCATTAGGCGCGCGAAACGAATCGCACAACGATAGTGTCGTAAAAAAGCTCGACGGACGACAATTTACCTCGAAATGAAATTTGAAGAGAAAAAAACGTCTCGGGGAAACATCGCTCGGCGCAATCACGATTCCCCGAGCCGCCGTGGCCGCGTTCGATTTACTCCCATTACTGCGAAAATCACGTCCGCCGGGGATACCGGGGCCAAAAGAAAATAGCCGTCGGACAATGGGCGAGAGCGGGGAGGAAAATTAATTAAATCCCGATCGAAACGAAATGGAGCATCTCGCGGCGAGCGGAATCTTATCCCGCGATCGCGCCGCCCGTTGTTTCTCGCGCCGCGGGATCATTACTCGCCCCAGTTTTGTCTATCTCCGTTGTTGTCCCCCCCTCCCACGATCCGCGACTCTATTCCTCCCGGGAGAACGGCGGAACTGCACCAGCGGCATCCCTTCAGCTACAAACTTTAATTAAAAAAACGTCGGCCCGCCCGTGTGTACCTACACTCGCGAAAGCCGTGTTCAGTATCGCGCGGTCCTGCGGCGAGCGGAATTGGGCCGGCCGGCCTTAATTTCGCGATTGGCCGCGATGCCGGCACTTCCCTCCCTCTATCTCTGTGTCCCGACCCCTTTTTTTTCTCCTGTTTTCGCCAAAAAATTCAAAGCACTCGAACGACCGCGCTGCCGCTGTTTGTTGAATTCTCCTCGTCGCCGGCTTTTTTTTCTTTCAGAACTTCCGAGAGCGCTCGAGGGTCATTAATGCTCGACCCTCCCTCTCTCGTCGTTACGTTGATTTTCGCCGGCTTCTTCGCTCGGGACCGAGTTCATTGCTGCCTCGCGCGACGCGACAGAGTTGTTTGTTCCGGAGGGCCGGGCAGAGGGGGCGGCATTAAAATTGGACTTGTACGCGATGAAATATTCGGCAGCTGCTGGCCCTTTGATCTTCAACAACAAGTGTTTGCGAACTCTCTCGATGTCGGGTCGAAGGATGAAAATGGGGGCGTCGAATGATCGTAGTGCTGTGTACTGTGTAGAGAAGAATATAATCGAGCAAACCATTATCGAAAAGTCTTTATCGATTTCGTTCGTCATCAGAAAATTGTTTGGATGGAAAATGGAAAAAAGGCCCGATCGGTAGCAAAAGTTTTTGAGACAACTCTGCGAATTCAAAAAGGCTGAAGAAAAACTTCTGAATCGTTGTGCACGGTGAATAAAAGTTTATTCATAATATACAATTTTAAAATATCGAGGCTGCTCGTTAAGCGGTTGGCGTGCTAGTTTCGTTATTTCTGGAATTTTTCCGCAATTTTCCTTCCGCCTCGTAGGTGAAAATCCAGGCAGCATTGCGGAATGGTGTCAGGCAGGGGGGATCAAATAGGAAAAAATTAAAAAAGTGAGGAAAATACGGGAGGTGCAAAGAGAAAACAGACACGGAAAAAAGAAAGTGTAGATGAATATGGTTAAGAAATTCTGTAACTTGAGTAATGAACCCATAAAAAACGAAACTATTACCGAATCGCTTGTGCGTAATCCTAAAATTATTGATAAGATCACGGTGCATAAATTGTAAAGAATTCAACGACTACAAGATAAACACTTTCTGCACGTATCAGATGGCAACGCGATGAATCGGGTCACTATTATATTCGAGAGACTACGAAACTCGAAAACAAAGATCAACTACATTAAACTGCACGGCCTCTACACGAGCAACTAAATCGAATTCCCCGCAAATAAAATAGAAAACCCCCCCATCAAACCCACAAGTACTGCCATCCTCGCCCTTTTCCACTTCTTCCCCGGCGACAAGTAGCACACACACGTAGGCACAAAAAAGAGCCAACAACCCTATAAAAAAAAAAATCCCAGAAAAAAAAAAGACTCGCAAGGGAGGATGTACGTAAGAGGCAGACGACGGGCGATCGGGGTCGCTCGGCGGCTTTGTCCGTGGCGCGTCGCGACGCCATTGGGAACGCGAACGAATCGAGTTGTCGCGCAATCAGCACGCCGAGTGCAGCGACGCGCGGAGAAGGGCTTCGACTGCTCTCTTAAAACCCGGCCAGACTGACAGACGTGTACACGTATACGTATG
>JAPYYV010020782.1:0-11108 GCA_030522625.1 Copidosoma aretas
AAAAAAAAAAAAAAAAAAAAAATTTGGATCTAATAGCCTTGGACATTTCAGTCTGGACATTTCGGTTTGGACATTTTGTCCCAATACCATCAACTTAATTTTAGTTTCTGTACTTTTAAAACCTAATAAGTAGTTTTTTTTTTGTATTATGAAAATATTTGTATGATTTCCGTAAGAATAAAATTTTGTTTTTAATTTTGGGTACATTTGACGGTTTTCACTGCCGCCATCCTTTATAGCCATATTGTTACTTTGGACCTATTCTTCTTTGATCTCCTATTGAAAACCATTAATATAAGAAAAAACCATTAAATTCGGCTGTTGCGATCAGGCATTATCTTATTTTGAGATAAATTGGACCATTTCCTCCAACTATGCGCCGTGGCCGCTTTCACTATTTTTTTGATGCCTTTCCAAAAAATAACCTCGCTAAATTACTTTTTACCTCATCCCACTTAAAATACACCATCAAAATTTACACTTTTATGCCTTACCATCACATTCTTCGTTCCTTCAGAATTACCTTGCTGAGGTTATTCAGTAGCTTTATTTTTGTAATCCCTCTCCCTTCTCGTCATATCGTTTACTATAACTGCATGTTTTTCGAAGTGCTTCTTTCTTGTCATCACCCTATTTTTGTCCTCACTTGTCCATTACACTAGCATCATAAAACAGCTGTTGTACATTCCTTGCAGCCTTAAGGGAGTACTATCCCTCGCTATAGTACGTGCTATACATATGCTGTGCATGCGACTGTTTGATGTGTTGTCTGTCCTTCTCACGCTCACGTGAAAACATAACCTTCAGTAGTTTGATAAATATTGATAAATAATCGTTAGAAATTACTTTATTGTCGATAATTCTTTCATTTGGATTGGAATGTTAATCAATTAGTTTTAAGTAATCCAAGCCAGCAAAACTGCGATTTCCCTTAAGGTTACATGTTAAATTTTGTCAATAGACAAATATTTATTTCTCGCTTCTCAAGCAACCCCGTGTCTTAAAAATTGAACTGGGTCATTTTTAGGCTATTTTTTATCCGTAGCTAAAATTTTAGCTCGATTGCAATGTTACTTCTATTTGATGTAGAATTCCCTTAAATTTATTCCAGCACATACCTGAATATTCAACTGCTTTTTGAGAAACTTCACCACCTTTTGTCGAACATCTTTGTCTCTAAAATTTTTACCCTTAATAATTATATTATTCCTTCTACTTCCTCCATTATCTCTTTTGTAAGTCTCTTCCAAGTTCTCCACTTTTATCAGTATCCTTTTATTCCGGGTATGTTTTTAAATCTTTTGTTAAAGTCACAGTACCTTACATTTTTAATTTTAGAATTTTTTTTTAATTTCACGGTCATCTTTTATTTAAATTCTTCTTTATCTCTGTCTAGCCTATCTTCTGGTTTTTTTATTTTCTCATCATCTGACTGACGTTTAATTTCTATATCATCTCCTACTATTTCAAAAATCACTACAGCTGATTCAAACCACTCAATTAGATTTATTTTTTCCGTGCATCTGAGCTCCACTTTGAAACAGATTCTAAGCCATCTGTCCTCTTTCATATTTGCTGTATGCATCGTGTATTTTCCTGCTTTTCTCATGGTTTCTATCTCCAAGCTTTTTCTGTTAGCCTTCATTCTTTATATGTAGGCCGGTGTATTTCTGCTGATACCCAGAGCTATCTTAAAAACATTCTTTAAATTTTTTTAATTTTTTCCTACTTTTACTTTTTCATATTTCTACCCCATGAAGGCACCCAGCTTTAATTATGACATCTACTAAGTATAATCTTCTGGTCAGGCTCCCTAAGTTGGCTCCCTTTCGAATTCCCCATACCAAGTTCACTGCTTTCTTAAATTTGTTTAATATTTTTACTACTTGACGACTGTGCGTGTTCTTTGTCGTAAACTAAAATCCTAAGTATTTGTATTATCCTACTACTCTAAGATTTTTATTTTTCAAGTACCATTTCTCTCTTTTTGCAAGCCTATTTCTCTGTCTAAAGACTATAAGTTCCGTTTTTTTTTTATTTACCTCTAGCTCATTCTTTTTACAGTATGCCTCTAGTTTGTTAAGGTGGCTCTTTACTAGTATATAGCACTAAAGTTGTGATGATAATACTAAAGGATGTAGGTAACATTTAACAACATCAATGTTAATTACATACTAAAAAAGAATAGTTTGAGTGCAAAAAAGTTTTTTTTTTTTAATTTTACATGTGGCATATTCTGGCGCTGTCAAGTATATAAACAAACATGAAAAAAGTCAAGGAACTTTTGTGTTTTTTATTTCTATTTTTTAAAGCTTGGATTATTCCTTACAATATTTCGAACAAAGTGATCGAAAAAAGTTTATAAAATATATAATGTATACAAATGTAGGTACTATTATTTATGCAAAGTCTTGTAAAACGCATGAACAATAGTACCTAACTTTTTATACATTTCATATTTTATGAAAGTTCTTGGATAACTTTGTTCGAAATTTTTTAAGGAAGAATCTAAGCCTTGAAAAATGGAAATCATATAAAAAACAAAAAAGTTTTCCTCCTTTTTTTGAGTTTCGTTTTATACTTAACAGTATTTGAACATAAAAATGCAAAATTAATAATAAAATTTTTTTCGATACTTAAATTATTCTAACTCAGTATGGAATTAACTTTGATGTTGTAAAATGTTCACTGTATCCTTTAATAATCATCACAACTTTAGTGCTGTATAGTGGTAAAGATCCTACTGAAGCATATTTTGTAACCCTTCTTTTGTGACATCGTCTGAAAACTTCAAGTTGGAAATTATTTCTTATAACTGCACCCACTTTCTTTCTTTTTTCCCATTCTTTTTCAAGATCTTCTTGAAAAATTCTTAACAAGATAGGGCTCAGTTGGCATCCTCACCTGACTCCACAATTTGTTTAAAATTTTTCTGTGATTCCTTCTTCTGTTATTATTTCATTTTCTGTGTTTCTGCATATTTCTTCCACCATTTAAAAAAAGATTCCCTTATTAACTATCTTTTTAATTTTTTCTACTAAGATTTTTCTATCTACGCTATCAAAAGCTGTTTTTAAATCTATTAAACATACATATGATCTGATCTCTTCATTTTTTAGCTTATTATTTATAATGCTGTTTGGAGCAAATATGTGGTCCCTAGTACTTCTATTCTCTCGGAAACCTGCTTGACTTTCTTTTAACTTTTTCTCTAATCCTAGCCATTTTCTTAGTCTGTTTGCCATTAGATTTTTCAGCATTTTGTAAACTACTTCCAGTCAAGGTACCCCTCTGTAACTTTAAACATCATTTTCGTCTCCTGTTTTATGTATTTGATATATTTGTGCCATCTCCCACCCCTTTACTAGCTCTGCCTTACCAAATACTTAGTCTAAAATTATTGCTAGTTCACCCATCCAGAACGTTGTAAGTCCATAAAATAATTCTGCGGGTATTTCGTTTTCCCCTGCTGCTTTAATGCTCCTTATTCTTTTAAGCATCTACAGGACTTCGTCCCCTGTAATCCTTGCATTCAAGCTCTCATCCAATCCCTTATCCCCTTCTAGCATCACCCCAGCCTCTAACTCACTTTCTGTACCCATAACTTTTTTTCCTTGTGGTGTCGTATCCACTTTCCCTAAATGATTTTCGAAATGACTTAGCCAGTTCTCTTCACTGATATTTGCACCCCCCCCCCCCCCCCCCCCCCACTTCCCTCCCCCCCTTTCTCTCTCCTCTCTCCTCTCTCCCCCCCGTTATTCTCTTACTGTCTTTCGCTCTCTATTACGTTTCATCCCTTTTTTCCTCGTAGCGTCTTTTTCTGGTTTCCTTTAATTTTTTCCTCTCTACTTTCAGAACATCTTTGCCCTCCACCTGCTTTGAACTTGCTCATATTTTAAGCGCTGTCCATACTTGTTTCTTCTGTATTTTAACATCTTCGTCACAATCGATTGTCCATTCTCTGCCTGCTTTTTTATTTATCTTAAGTTTTTTGCCCACCTCCCAAGTATGTTTTGTGGGTACATTCCATCATTTGGCATATCCATGCCCTCCATATTTAAATTATTTTCCCTTTTCCCAATTTCATGGTTGTACTCGATACTTTTACTTTCCACATACTTTAATGAAAACCTATTATCTGATATAGTTCTAATTTCTACTTCTTTCTCCCCCTTTTTATTTTCTCCCGCTATGCTTAATTCTACTGAAAGGTGATCTGATTCCGTCTTCAGAGTAATTTTTTACATGACACTACCTTTTTCGTTCTCCAATTCGAGTTTCAGATCGAGAACTCAGTTGCCATTATCGCCTATAAAAGTATACATCCCGTCCCAATCCCCTTTCGCTGCTAACTGTTCTAATACTTAAACCCGATTCTTTGCAAAAACTAAGCAGTTTTCACCCTCTTTATTTACAGTTGTATCCAAAGATTTTCTGCTTGGCTCTTTGTCACCTTGAACGTTCACCTGTCATTCTCTGATTCTTGCATTTAGATCGCCTATAATAATTACCAATTCTCCTTTATTTAGGCATTCATCTACAATTCCCTCGAGTTTTTCGAGCATAATTTATATCTTTATGCATGCACATATTCTGAATATTTTATCAGAAATGTTTGTTGAAAGTTATGAGAAGTGTCACTGAACCTGACAATAATAAAGCTAGTGCGAAATTTGCTATTTTTTTTTTTAATTTTGTTGTTAAATTTTTTCAATACCAAAGCACGAAAAAAATTTCAATAAATTACTTTAATCTTTTTCAATTTGCATCTGATTTTTAATTTTTTGGGCTCATTTTCTTCCTAAACGAATTCATTGGGAGTCACGGAAAAAATTGCAAAAACTTACACAGATTTCCCAGAAAATTCAATTGTTTACTTTTCTTTCGTATTTTTATACAAACAATGAAATTTTCTGGGAAACCTATGTAAGTTTGTGGCGGTCTAAATAGCCTGCGCTCAAAAACACACTTTCCGTTTCATTCGCCAGATGGCCAAGCCCTCAAAAGTCGCGTTCCCGTTAAGCGGCAAAAAAACGGCTTCGGTTAATATACAAGCGCGATCATTATCATTCGATGCCGCACTACGCAGGTGTCTGAGGAAGGGGGCACGTCATTAGCCTTACTGATAAGACCAGGTGTGCTCCCGAGACGAATCACAAAACAATGTTTATTTCCTTAGCAAAGCTCGATTCCTTCGCTAAAATAGTGCCCCGCCGAAGAACAAAACAAACGCAACCTTCTGTCATTGTCAGCCCCAGGTAATCAACGAAGTCACGTACGTCTGCTGTGCGCCTGTTCACCACTGCACAGCGCCCACCCATTCTCAACGACTTGGTGCACTGCTGAAAATCATTCTCTTACGCATCCCTGCATTCTCCATGCCGGGTACATGCCATCAAACGCTGCTAATCCCACATCAACACACACTCTCGTCAATCACATGGTGCACACGCAAGGCTTTTCTCGCGTCATTTACATGCTGCATACGTTCAAAAGCCTTCTTTGCGTCAAAAATCATATACTGTATACACAAAAACCCTTTCTCGCGTCAATCCCATGCTGCACACGCAGAGTTTCCTTGTGTGAAACACGGTAATCACACACGCACACGCCACAGCACGTGCTCGCGGCACGTCGCGTCTTTCTCAAAAAGGGCGTGGAAAATTCGGAGATCCAACACAACAATATCCATTTCTTTCTCTCCCTTTCGTGCCTTCATATCATGACATCTTTCTTTCATAACGTTACTCCTTACGGTTTACACCCACGTCAAACTGGCTGGGGAGTACTGTGGTGGCTAAAATAGCCCGCGCTCAAAAACACTCTTTCCGTTTCATTTGCCAGATGGCCAAGCCCTCAAAAGTTGCGTTCCCGTCATGCGACGAAAAAAAGGCATCGGTTAATATACAAGCGCGATCATTACAATTCGGTGCCGCACTACTCAGGTGTCTTAAGCAGGGAACACTTCGTCAGCCTTACTGATTAGTCCAGGCGTGCTCCCGGGACGAAACACAAAAACAATCTTAATTTTTTTAGCTCGATCCTTTCGCTAAAAGTTTTCGCAATTTTTTCTGTAATGACTCCCAATAGATTCGTTCATATTTAAAATTCTTACTTAATATTAGCGAAAAAAAAACATTTCTTTATTTATTTCTTATACAAATTGGTACATCCTATTACATTTCTTTTTCCTGTGTCATAACTACTTAAAATAAATTCCCCTTATAATGATATTAATAGTATTGACAATAGTGTTTCATACAAAATTGATACAACAAAGTTGAACATCAATCGACTTTACATATATTGACCTAGGAAAATGTGAGAATTACTTGTCACATTAACTGGATATTTAAATTTAAAAGGCGCAACATGTCATTTCACGTTCAAGCTTGGCTCTGCGGTCCCTAATTTACTTATATTTTATAAAGTAATATATTTTTACACATCATCTACCTATTTCCCTGCGCTATAGATACAGCTCTCTTCTGCATATCTATACATTATCTTTGAATTCTATATTTCTTACTTATCTTATTTTCTTCTCTTTTTTTTCCTGTCTATTTACGAAAAAAAATTTTTTCTTAATTTTATGGCAGACACTACATTTAATCATTTAGAACCCTTTGTCTTTCGTCCTTTCTACAGTCTTATATCTCAGACTACACTATTTCTCTTTAAAATCCCCGCTAAGTTTTCCTTTCCCTAAAATTTATCTCTCTCCGGGTTATCTTTTATTTTTTTACAATATTTGTCGATTACCATCCTGTTTTTTTTCTATTTTCTGATTGATAAAAATCCTCCTACCACTTGTTAAGTTCTGTTTGATTTCCTCGAGCTCATTTTTTTCGGTTCACTTTTCATAATTCCCTTTGCTTCCCCATCCCCTAAGTTTTCATACCCTACTTTAACTACTTTTCCCTATTTTGTAGGATTTTTATTGATCATGCTTATTAATGTTTCCATCAATCATACGTGTGGCTACCCGCTCCTATATATAGTTAAACTGCGCAAAAAGTAATTGTTGACCTTTTTCTTATGTCTACTTTATGACAACCCTTGTGCCTCTTATTTACATATATATCCTGTTGTGCTTGCTTTTAAACCCAACATTATTTTGTAAATAGGCTTCTATTTTTTCTTCTTTTTCTTATTTTTCCATCACCTAGTCTTTCCACCGTATAAGCAACCATATTTTATCATTTAAACCATAAGAACTAATCTTTGATTCAAACTGTTTACTTTCTCTCTTTTTCTTAAGCTCCAAACTACGCAGACAGCCTTTTGTATCCTACCAATTGTTTTTCCTCCGTGCCACGAGAAGAAATTTTTTGTTAAGAACCACACTTCTAGATCCTAATACTCGTTTAAAACTCGAAACACCTCCCGGTAATATTTAAACAGATGTTTTCTTATCCCTTCTCCATTCCTTAAAATTAACGTTATTTTTCATGCTTTCAGCCTTTTTTTTATACGATGTTTATTTAAGTTTTTCAGCATCTGCTTTATGTGTTCAGAATCCTCTGCGCGTGACAGAATATCATAACAAAATTTAAAACATTGAATTTTTATTTTTTCTACCTTAACATCTCTTGTATTATTGTAAATTTACTTATCGTACATATTCTTTTATTATCTGATTTTTCGTGCATTTATAAATTATTATCAACATTTTAAAAATGTTGTACCTAGCCCTATTCTGTCTAATTTCATCCAGAAAATTTCTCTATTGATTGTATCAAATGCTATTTTGACATCTACAAAGACAGCATATAATTTTAGGCCCCCTTGCTTTAGTTTATTTTCAATAACACTATTTAGTACAAAAATATGGTCCCTTTTTTTTTGCTCTAAAGCCAGCTATTCTTTTACTTTTTCAGCAATTACAATTGCTAATATCTTGTATCCTTTATTTATTAACGCAACTTTTGTGTAGTTTTTAACGTCCTTTTCCTCCTTGCTGCTTGGTGATTCGGATAGATGCTTGCTATTTTCCACCCTTAAATAATTCAGGTTTCTGTCCAAAACATATTAAGCATGTTGGTTATTTCAATCATTGAAATCATGGAAAGATTTTTTAAATATTCCTCCACAATTCCTTCGTCTTCTGCGGCTTTTCTGCGCCCCCCCCCCCGCTGGGACTTTCTCAAATTCAATGATCGATATATTCTTGTCACAATCCTTCCAGATTTGCTGTGGATTTCTTTACTCCTTTTTTTGTTTCCCCTATAATATATCTCCTTGGAATATTCTAACACATTTATAAATGATTCTCTTATGCTATGTTATTTATTCACATTCATTTTTTTTCGGTTCGCATTTCCAATCATGTATAGAAAATCATTTAATTCTTGCATTTCGAGACTTGACTTAGTTTTTAATCGAATTTTGAATTCTTTCATTTCTGATAATTTCTTTCACCTTTTTTTAAGTCTTAAATTCAACTATTGCACTCCCTTTCTTTTATTTTTTAACCAGTCTTTAAGTTTACCTGTAATTTTCCTTATTTTCTCAATTATTCTCAAATCCTGCTTAACGATTTTTCAATATTTTTCCTCTCTTGATTCTATCTTTTTTAGTTCCTCTGATACCTGTGTAATTACAATAATTAAGCTTTATTATTTTTCTGTTATATTTATTACACTTTAGTTAATTATTTGATCAGAATCGTTCAAATCTATCTCTTTCAACAAAAAAAAAGACCTAAGCACACCAATAACTTTATACTAACAAATGAATTGGTATAAAATTGATAAAATAATTTATCATTATATTATTGAGTATTAACAATCATAAATAAATACAACTTTTCAGTATTTATATGTGTCAAGTCCTTTTATTTACCTCCTGGGCAGTGCGGAATAATACATGAAAAAATCAGATAATGTAAAATGTCTTTAAAAATTTTTTAAACATTTTTTTTAAGTTGATTTATTATTATTAATATACATTTATGAATAAGAAAGTAGAATACATAAATTTTAAAATATAATTATAGAAAAAAACCTTTGTGTATAAGAAGTTTATGTATCATTTTATTATAAAAAAAATTTTATTGAGGAATTGGATTAATATAGTGTTTTACAATAATTGTATAATAATATTATAAAAAGAATATAAGGGAGTCATGGGGGGGGAACCACAAATCAGTGTTGCGGGACGGCGGGAGAGGGGGCGGTGTAGGGGCGGTGAAGGGGTTCGGTGAAGAATATTTTAAGTACGAATAACGAAGAATACAATCGAATTTTCCCTTAGTTTATGGGAGGCTGTTGGTAAGGGGTCAGGGACGGTGGGGGTTATTTGCAATGACCTACACAAATAACTATATAATATAGGTATGTGTATATCTTCCTGTATTATATAGTGGTTTTCGGGTCCATACCTACTAGCCGTCCCGCCCCGCGCCGCACCGCCCAACGCCGCGCCACCCCGCCACTGCCTCACCAGCTATCCTTCAAAATCACGTAAAATTCGGCGTGTTCTTCCGTGATTCTAAAAAAACCAAAAAAAAAATTGTTTGGTGCTCCCGCCTTGCAACGCGCAACGGCCTGCTGGAATCGGTGAGACGGGAGAAGGGGGGGGGGGGTTGATTAAAGTTCGACAAATAAAATTGTTTTAACTGAACTACTATGTTGCTGCCAAGATAGACGAATGTAGTATATGAAAGTCTTATCCGACAACCTACATCGTTGATAATTGGTTATTCATCAGCAGTAGACTTCTTCACGGCCCAGGAGGTACTACTGCGGCGTGTTAAGAGTTTTTAACGGAACTCTTTGCTGTATTTAGAGAATAATTTAATTATCTTTAATTTTGACACCTTAAATTAATCCAATAGTGTAGGAACAAATTTTTGTTTCACTTTTTATGTCAAATGTTAATACTTTTAATTTCGTATATATTTACTGTAAAGGATAACATACAATAAAATAATATAACAACGAAAAAAATTTTATGAACAAAAATTTCTATTATATTTTTATTTTTAGAGACATTCGAAATTCGACTCATATGTTAAATAATTTTTTAATCTTATGAATAACACTTATCGTCCAATAAAGCTTGTAATAAATTATACGTTCACTTTTTAGGAATGGTAAAATCTGTTTTATTACTTTATTATTTAAGTGTCGTGAAGGTTCATGACTTTTAAATAAAGAAGGTAAAATTGATTATATTTATCCTTTATATTAGCTAGGTTTAAGTTTCAATACTTCTTCTCAGCTCGTGGTATTTATAAGAACACCTTATCATCACCTTCATCTACTACAGGACCCAATCATCATATGTTTAATTCGTGGAAGCCATAGCTGAACATTGTTAATCTTCTTCCATATGTCTCATCGATTTGAAATTAAATTTTTCACTTATCTTAATTCCCTCTAACCGCCCATTTTTTCATTAATTTACATAGATAAACAGTTCAACAAATTTCCACACCAAGCGGAAAATTTTTTTAGAGCGTATTGCTTGCAAGGTATCTCTGCATAAAACGCCTGTAAAAAAACGAAGCTTATCGGTAAATAAATGAAGGCAATATGATGCTATATATATTGTAAGGGCTGCGTCTCGACTTTAGCGGCGTTTTGACCATAGAAGCAAAGGCTCTACGTCGCAGGTCTTACTACGGACATAGCGTGGCAGCAGCAGTGGCACCGAGCTGGGAGAATCGACGGCGGTGTGCTATATATCATAGTACGGGCTCTGCGTCTCGGCTTTAGCGGCGTTTTGCCTACAGAAACGAAGACGATACATCACAGCTCGGCAGTGTGCTATAGTTCACAATACGGGCTGTGCGTCTCGGCTTTAGCGGCGTTTTGCCTATTTATTAAAAGACATATTGTTTATCACGTAATAACTAAATCCAATGAACTCAGAGCTCCTACTCGCCGAACTCTACTCACTTTGTGTATGGATCAATAGATTTTTATAAGCATTAGGATTCAAAGAAGCCGACTTACAATGCCTAAACGCCTCGTTATTTAATCAATTAATTGTTATGAGCTAACGGACTTAAACCAAGTGACTCAGAACTTGAACTGGCCTCGTTTGTTTTTGCAAAATTATTATTTATCATGTAATAACTAATTCTTAATAATCGAAAGCGC
>JAPYYV010020783.1:0-12585 GCA_030522625.1 Copidosoma aretas
GCAAGAAATCATGCAAAACCTAATGCAATAAAACATGCAATTTTGTATGCAAAATTTCTTGCAAAAATCCTGCAAGAAAACATGCAATTTTTTTTGCATGAAAATATGCATGAAATATTTGGTGAGGGATTTTACGTAAAATATACTAAAATAATGTTCCAAAATGTTTGTAAGCTAAAGACATTTATACTATTTGGATAGAAATATAATTATAATGATATGTAGATGTATAAAAGTACATAAAGATTTAAAAATAAAGAAATACAATCGAAATAAGAATGTATTAGTAAAAAACTGCACTATAAGCTAAATTTTTATGTACAGAGGTAAACTCTAGAGCTAAATTACCTTGGGAGGATGCAGAAGTAATAGATTTTGTTTCCGTTATTTTTTCAAACATTTCATAAGACTTTTTTCGACAACTGGAACATAAATAATGACTGTCTGTCAAATCTGTATATACTGCTGGGATTTTTTCAGAAGGCTTTCGTAGATCGCTTTTCCTTGCATGATTACTCAATTTAAATGGATTTGCACATCTATTAAAAGGATAAATCGCAGACATCTCTATAACTCGGCTACAAAACTCCAATTATGTTAACAACTTGCTTCTTAAGGACAAATTGATTTACAAAAATATTCTGACAATCTTATAAACGGAAAAATTTTGATGGCTTTGGATACAAACTGCCAGCAAAGAAAACATGTTATTTACGATCTAAAGGTCTGTAAACGAAACGAGGCAGTACAATACTACAATACTACTGTTATTAATATGGCAATTTAAGCAATCACAAAATAAAATAAAACCAGGCACGTTTGATTCCTTTTTTTTATTTATAGCTTGTATCTGTAAGTGCAAAATGTCACGGCCTTAGCAGAGAAAAGTACTATCGACGAAAACATTTGAACTTTATGTCCGACCATGTCGACCGACGGATCTAAAAGCAGATGACGAGCTACAGCTCAAAACATATAATGTCAGTCGACATATTTAAAAATAATATTATAATTTTTTCTCAACATCTCTACCCATAATATGATACAGAGGTCAAACTCTTGTACAAAAAGAACTGACTGAAAGTGAGGTTGAATTTTACAGTCAGAGGAGAAGTTTAGGTCATTGAATATCCCAGCCAAAAGGTCATTTTAATAGTAAATAGGTTAGTAACTCCAAAGTGGGCTCTGAGCCTAACGTTACTACAACAGCACAATAAAGCTTACCTGAAATTGTATAAGCTTAAGATATTACCACAGCATAATAAGACTAGCTCATATTCGCAATTAAGTTCCATAAAAACAACTAACCATCGGCCATATTGAATCCGCCATGTTTATTTTAGATAATCTAACACAGATGTCGTTATCGGCAGACTACAAAGTTAATTGCAAGAATAAAAACGTTTCATAATCATTCCTACGGATTGATAAATGGACAAAATATGAAATCTCACGAAAAATCCGTATAATTAAACTGTCATGAATTTTTTGCTCTGAATACATGCATTTAATTAAAAAAGTACACGACACAATTTTTACTTAGAATTTGATAAAAAATACGAAACAATTTTTTTTAGAATTATTTTTGAATTTTTTTAAAATTATCGTCTATTGGATTAGCAATTTTGAATTCCGAAAGTTCAACTATACACTCATCATCAGCGAACTCTATGGATGCCAATAAGTTTATCATTTCATTGCAACACTTTTAAACCCAAGTGAGAAAGCATTAAATTTGGTAACCATAATTTTCAGCGCCACCTAGCGCCTGTACCCGTTTCAAGCCCACTACGTAAAAAATCATGAAAGTAGCATTTTTTATAACGTTTGGAAAAAAAAAATTGAAAAAACACGTGTCTTTCCTGAAAACATTATTTTACTCTAAAAATTAAAAAAATGGTGTCACATAACCTAAAATCGTTTTATAAATATTTTTAAACGATTGTACGTCAAAAAATCTACAAAATACAGCCCCAAGTTTTTTTGTAATTCGATGTTTTAGCAAAAAAAATCGACATAATGAAGACCAAGAAAATATTTCAATTTTGTGACCGTCACTGACAGCTTTGGTATAAGTAAAAAAATTTAAAACAAATTAGAGTATGATTATCTCAAGAAGGACTATCGATTCCCATATATTTCGAACAAATATATTTTTTGATCGGTACAGTTGACGTGGAATGCCCCATGCATAGACTCATACATATTTATACATGTACTAGTGGGGCTTCGCCCCCTGCACGCTGCTCGTGCCAACATAAATGTTTTGATATTTTTATTCTTATGTCTAAATATGGCATACAAGAACTTATTCTTCAATACATATATGCGTACAAACGTAGACAACCGAAACGATGACAAAAATTTGCTCAGACATCAAAATAATATAATCAATCCATAAAATAAGTTCACAGATGAGGCAAACAATTATTACTAATTTAATAGTAATTAATGACTCCGATCGGTATTTATGCTGATGTTTGATACGTAATCATATTCATAGTACAAAATGTATACAATGTTTGTAGAATCATTATTATTGCCGAAACAATTTAGCGCTTCTTTTGATCATTTTTCAAAATTTCAAAACACATTATAAATATATGTTAATAAAAAGATAGAATTTATAAATTCTTACTTGATATAAGTAAATGAATAGTTTACATTTTTTTTATACTTACAGATTTTTATGTCCTTTTACGTTTTCCTTTATTGTGTCATAACTACTTGAAATTCATACTTCCTTAAATCAATATTTATTGTTTTTACAATATAATATAATTCTGAACTAATTCAACAATTTCTTTTTCATCACTTTCTTCTATATTACATTTTGTAAAAAATGTAGATTTTTCCGCCACTGAACGTTGTTTCAGAATATTTTGTGGTAGAAGATCTTAGAGATCGTAAAATTTCTCAAATAATACAATTTTTGGATTTGGAAAAAACGGAAATTATTAAGGATGTGTGTGGAAAGGAAGAAAAATATTTAATAAGGAAGCTTCATACTAATAAATTAACAGTTGTTTTCTTTTTAGTGTGGAGCCTACCGTCTATCAATTAAAATTACTTTTCTTTCCTCCTTTCTACATTCTTATACCTCAGCCTACACCGTCGCTATTTTTAATTTCCTTGTAGGTTTTACTATTGGTAATATTTTTCTGTCTTTGTTTATTCCCTTTCTCTCCTAATATATACAGAGGTAAGAGTTGTCAATTATAATCTAGTTTTTCTCTATTTTCTAATTGATACAAGTGCATCTTACACTTGTAAAATTTTCTTTGATTATCTTCAGTTCGCTTTTCTTGGTAGCTCTTTTTATTAAACCTACCATTTTCTCATCTTCTTCTTTTTTATATCCTACTTTAACTTATTTGCCTAAATTTGACAAAACAAAGCCTTTCGCTCTTTTCCCTATTTCAATTCCTATGCTCTTCCTTCTTGCCTATATTTTCCATGCATATGCTTTTTTTTGCATTTAAACTCATCTTTGAATTTGTAAATCTGCCTTTAATTTTTTGTACTTAATCTTTTCTATTGTATACGAAATTCTAAGCTTCATTTGTGCAATATCACTATATCATGTAACTCATTAGAAAAATTTTAGGTTCAAACTGTTGACTTTCACTCATTTGCTCAAGCCTTAAACTGCGTTGACTGTTCTTAGCATCATACCTGTCGTTTTTTCTCCGTGCCACGAGAAGCTTTTTTTAAAAAAAACCACACTGTGGTCGATATATTCATTTAGAACTTTCAATATCTTGTCTTCAAATTCAAACAGATATGTTTTTATCTCCTCTACATAGCTAATAATAAAGATTTCCTTTTTTTTATGTGTACTTCCAGTCTTTAGTTCGTACCATATTTATCTAAGTCCTTAAGCATTTTTTTTGTGTTTTGTAAATGCTACGCGCCTCAGACAACGTCATCGGCAAATTAAATTCAGTGGATTTTGAGTTTGCCGACTTTGACACTATCAGTATTGTTCTAAGACCTCTTATTGCCCATATCCTCTATGAAGAAACTTAAGTGTACTCTGATTCATAATTACCTTTTTCTTACGTCTTTTACTGTTATAAATATGTGTGTTTGCCCCTGACCCGTAATTATTTACTTTTTTGTTCATTTATAGATAATTTTAACATTTTTACTAATTTTATACGTACCCCTACTCCATCTAATTTCTCATAGAACATTTCTCTATTGATCATATTAAATGCTGTTTTAACGTCGACAAAAACACAGCATATAATTTATTACTTCGCCCGCCTGCACGTTTCGCGCGCTAATCCTCAGTTTCTAAAGAAAATAGATTTGAAAGTTCCTAAGAAAATTGTAAAACATCTTTTACTGCTCGGAACAAATTAAATAAAATTTACTATCAAGCATTATCATATCATTATTCAATTATTCGTGAAAAATATTTTTAGTAATAAACTAAAAACTCGGTAGAATAAAAAGAGCAATGTATGAAATATAGCTATTTGGCGTTTTCATATTTTTCCTTCTAACTCTCATCAACTGTTTTTTCAAAAACTAATAGTTAATAACGGAAAGCATGACATCATGTGAGAATTTAAGAAGATTTAATAGAACCACTTATAAAACTTTTAATTATACTGCTATCGCCATGGGTTTGATCAAAAACGATTCTTGAGATTATAATATTTTAAATACAGCGATTAGCGTTATGTTGCAATTCTAAACAAGACAATTTATTGCATGGTTTTAACTTTTGGAACAAATCGTAGTTGATGATATTTAAAACAAATATAAAGACTATCTTACAGAATATTATAATAATGGTAAAAATAATCGTGCCCTTTTACATATGAATAAAATTTTCGAATTAGAGGACAAATCATTTAAATTATTTTATTTGTTATAACCAACAAAAGTTTTTGTCTTCACCAAGTAACAACTATGATGATTTTTTTTTCTATAAAAGCATGTCTAAATTGTTATGTGTAAAATCGAGCAAAGACCAAAATGAGATTTTTTAAGTTTTATTTATACATAATTGTTGATTCTTTTTTACAGATACTCTTAGGGGATAAGGAAATACTTTTTTGTATGAAAAAATCGATTACTCTATTTTGATAGGTAAAAAATGTTTGTCAATGACATGTGCTGGAATTGCATCTGTTTTACTTCCAAAAGGAATTACAAGTTACAGAAGTTTTCGCTTGCCATTATGTTTAAATAATGTATAAAGTGCATTTTTTAAATTCAAATCTGATGGAAAATGTATAAAGCTATTTAAATTGTATGTAAAAAATATTTAGAAAATTCTTATCATGGATAAAACAGTTATTTTCCAAATACTAAATAATACGTCAATGATTTATTAACGTTCGTAATCTATAACCATTGTGTACATTATCACTAACAGTATAAAGTTATTAAGGGTCTTAATGTACGATTCTCTTTTGTTTACTAGATGGCTTAAAACGGCGTACGAAGAGCCACAATGCAAAACAGATTAAATGAATTATTGTTGAAATAATTCAATGGTTGTAATTAATTAATATCATTTTTTTCTACTTCCGTGGAGTCTTCGACGAATTAACAATACTCCTGAATTTTTTAATATCATAGAATCATTATCTAGATACTAAGAGAGACTTTCTTCACTCTTATCTTAATTAAATATATATTTATTTATTTTATAATAATCTAAAAAAATAATTAAGGAAGAAATTTAAATGGAACCAAATTATAAATTTTAAATGATGATGGAAGGGCTGAGGGAAAGCTGAAAGGAAGCTGAGGGGGAGCTTGAGGGGAAGCCGGAGGGGAGCTAAAGGGAAGTGGATGGGAGCAAATACAAACTTGATTGCCTTGAAAATCACACTTAAACGAAAGAAAATAATCCTCATTTGAGCAGAAGCCAGGGGGGCTCAGGAGAAGCTGAGAGGGAGTGGGCTATATAATACAGGAATACATACATATACATATACATTTTTTACAAATTAAATGGTGACCAAGACTTTAAAAAATGTATTCTTAGACGATCAGAATTTGCACATTGATAATAATTTGTTTGCATTATCTAATGCTAACATATTTAATGAGAAAAAAGGCTATGAATAATTAAAAATTACGTGGTCATGTGCATCATATAACACCTAATAGGCTAGGATGTGCAGAAATAATAAACCTCCTAACAGTCAACTATACATTTCCGATGATGTTTATGTTATTCAAAAAAGGTTAAAATAAAACTAGTCTGATAAAAAAACACTTAGTAATTTTTACTAAAATTTTAAATAACAATGAAATACCAAAAAGTTATAAATATTCACACCAAATTACGAAATTTTAAAAGTGACCAGGTCATGAGATGTTTTTTTTTACGTATATATGGTCCACAAAATCATGCTTATAGTAGACTGAGAACAGTGATCACTGTGTCAAAAATAAAGCTTGTAAACAATATTAATTTATTTATATATCATAAAAATATTCCAGATCCTGTACCGACCCATACTTTTGAATAAAAATTGTCTTAATTTCTTGATCCAATGGTTTTTCCCTTATTATTTCCATCAGGTACTTCAGGATGGAGAACAAATGATTTTGTAAATCTTTGTAAAAAAACTAAAAAACTTTTAATTCTACGATACTATTTGTATGGATTGTCTTATAAACCAAAATAAACTTAATTCAATCCTTTAATAAAAGCAGGGAGATCAACACAATAATCTTTTGTAAATGCTTATATTATTGTAGGAAATCCTAGGATAAACTTTTTTTAAATGTATCAAGAAAAAACAAAGCAGTCGTGGCACTGTCGAAAGAAGCTATGCTTCTAAGGAAAAAAAAAATTATTAGCTATTAAAAGCATAACATCCTAACATCAGCTCGGTTGACGAATATCTTGCAAATCATAAGTGCACAGATCAAATGTCCACAAGAATCTATAATTAATTAAGGATGTTGGTCAAAGAGCAGGACTATATAATTATTGAAAAATCATTTTACATAATCGTCCAACATACAGCCTGCTACGTACAGGGCTATCTTTTAAAAATTACGGTCATACAAAGGGCAATTAAATAATCCATATATATAAGTGCTATAGACTAAACAATTTATCTAATATGAAGATAAAAACCTAATTAAGTCGAAATTCCAGCCAGTTCATACTTTGTATTTAATTGATACAGTACCACGAGAATTTGTGATATTGATTCCAACATAGCACAAAACGTTTCTAAAACATTTAATATAAACTTAAAAACGTTTCTTCCAAGAGCTCAGAAACATTTCTGAAGCGTTATCAAAAACGCAAAATGTCAGTTGCTGAGCTCAGTATAAGTTGTATGATATGTTTCAGAAACAATTTCACAATGTTTCTAAAACGTACCTTAATGCAGTGCGATTTTGGGAGAAAAATACGTTATTATTATTATTATTATTATTATTATTATTAATAGCCAAGTCTACCACCCCGCACCATCCCTCCCTATCCTGAGCCACAACTATCTAAGACCTGTCATCTAGTTTATCAATTATCTTAAGGGTTTCTACAACTTTATCCTCCTATCTACGCTTTGGTCTGCCTAGAGATCTAGTTCCTGATGGTTTTCCGGTCATGATTCTGTACGCGGTTCTCTGTATTCCCACCTTAGCTACTCGCCCAGCCCATCACAGTCTACGCACTTTTATCACCTGGCCTATGCTTGGCTCCCCATATAGTTCTTCAACTTCAACGTTATGCAAAATTCTCCACTCTCCGGTAACTTTGTCCATTTTTGCCCCAAATACATTTCTGAGTAATTTTCTTTTAAATACCTCGAATTTTTCCTCTTCGCTTTTTGTCATTGCCCACGTTTTGCTACCGTACAACAGGACTGGCATTATAATCGTTTTATAAATACGCTTTTTTAGATTTTTCGAGATGAGTTGCGATTTCAACAGCTTACTGGTCCCGTAATAACAAGCGTTCGTTGATTGCAATCTCTGTTTGATCTCGTCCCGAAAATCATAAGTGTTATTGACTCTGGTGCCCAGATACTTAAACTTTGAAACCCTCTCCAACGATTTTCCCCCCACTCCAAGCGCGGTTATAGTTGGATCATTCACTCTGCTGTTAATCATATATTTAGTTTTTTCTTGGCTTATTTCAAGTCCTACTTCTCGGGCCTTCGTGATCAGTTTTTCCGTGTTCCGAACTACGATTTCTTCACTATTACCAAGCATACTTGAATCGTCAGCGTATCCCAGTATTTGCGTCGTCCCATTTGAAGTTAACCCACCTTTATATTTCTAAACATAGTGAATCACGTATTCTAGGACTAATTTAAACAGTAATGGCGATACCGTGTCTCCTTGTTTTAGTCCCTCATGTACATCAAATGGATCGGAAAGTTAATTTTGAACGCGAACCCTTCCTCTGCTGTCTTGCATACCGGCACGTATCAGAGCAACTAGTTTCTTTGGAATCACGAGAGATTCAAAAATATAATACACTTTTTATTTGATAATTGAGTCCTACGCTTTTTTGAAGTCAATAAATAGTTGCCCAAAATGCTTGTTATACTCCGACTGTTTTACTATTATTTGTCTGATTGTGAACATTTAATCACTAGTCGATCGGTTACGTCTGAACCCACATTAATAATCTCCAATGATATCTTCTGCGAATTGAATTAGTCTGTCCAGGAGAATATGAGATAAGACTTTGTAGCAGGTCGAAAGTAATGAGATACCTCTGTAATTATTGCAAACGTATGTGTACTATTTTTTAAAAATCGGTATAGAGACTGATTCGATCCATTCCCTAGGCATTCGTTTCTCTCTTAAAATTTGTTTGATTAGGCCGTGTATTTCAGCACTTAGCCGCTTGCCTCCTCCCTTAATAAGTTTCCCGGGTATACAGTCCATCCCCACTGTTTTGTTGTTTTTAAGTTTACCGATCGCCTTCTTGCCAAGTGTTGGTTCCCTCATTTCCATTTCCGCAGTAAGAAACTCTTCAAGGTCTCCCCCTGGTTATTTGCATTTACATTAAGTAATTCATTAAAATAATTTTTCCATCTCGTTAAAGTTTCCCTTTCATCCGCGATCATATCACCATTTTCATCTTTAATCAAAACGTTTCGATTCTGATACCCCTTCCGGTTCGAATTTATCCCCTGATACATTTCACGCGTATTGTTTTTCCTATAATTTTCCGTTAAGTGTATGATTTAACTTTTTTCCCACTTACGTTTTTTCCCCCTTACAACCCTGCTTGCTACTGTTCTATGATTTTTATAGTTTGCTAGAGTTCGTTCGTTCTTATCGTTGAGATATATAATTTTAGCCCTTCCGCGTACCCTTATAAGTTTTTTGCATTCGTCATCGAACCACAGCTTATCTTTTTTCTAGGGTTGTGCCCTACTATCTTGATTCCCGCTTCTTCAATCACGTTTTTTATCCTTTCCCATTTTTTATCTACGTCGAGTTTCTGGTCTAACGCTCCCTCCATCCGATTATCAATGCGGCTTTCAATTTCTCGTCAATACTCGATGAGTTTATTAGGATCTTTTAGTCTTTCTAGTGCGAATTTTTTCTGAGATTTGAGAGAGTGTTACTTTTCAGTTACCGCTAGAAGCGTCCTAACTTTAGATACTACCAGGAAATGGTCTGAATCGCAGTCAGCCCCCCTATAAGTCCTGACATCAAGAATAATAGAGTTATGTCTTCTATCAGTTAATACATGATCGATTTCATTCTCGGTTACGCCGTCTGGGGACGTCCACGTTGCTTTGTGAATATTGTGATGTTTAAATTGGGTACATTTGACGACAAGGTTCTTTGATATTGCAAATTCGATGACTCTAGTGCCATTGTCATTACTTAGCTCGTGGAGACTCTCTTTTACAATAATTGTTATAAAAAAATCTTCTCGGTCAATTTTTGCATTAAAATCCCCCAGTATAATTTTAGTATCAAACGAGGGACTTGCGTCATATGTTCATTCCAAATCCGCGAAAAATCATTCTTTAATATTATTATCCTTTTCCTCCGTCGGCCCGTGGGCATTGATAACAGTATGGTTGTACCATTTGTTACTCAGACGTAAATATAAAATTCTGTTATTTATTGAATTAAAATTTTTTATGTTCGTTGACAGTTCTCTTTTAATAAAAAAGCCTGTTCCGAAATCGCCCATAACGCTTTTGCCAGGCAGAAAAATGTATTTACCTACGGTCATTTGTCCTTCCCCCAAGAGCCTAATCTCTTGGATAGCCGCGATGTCAATATCGTACTTATCAAGGATTTCCCTAACTACTTTCATCGCGCCTGTTCTGTAAAGTGTCCTAACGTTCCACGACGCGAAATAATCATTAATATAGCAACCTAAATTCATAAAAAATATCTATAAAATTAAAATTAAAACTATAAAGAAGAAAAAAATCGCCATGCCGGAGACACGAGCTGGGACTGCCAGGATAAAAAGCGAACATATATGATCCACTTGGCCAGTGCATGATATTTCTCTCACACGAAAGCAGGGTTTTAACAAGGTACAAGTACCACTATTTTTTTTTCCATACTTACAACTGCATTTATGCAAATGTAAATCATTGAAATATATTTTTTATATTTGACGCTGTACTAACGAATCATTATATATTGAATGCAAACTTAATATGAAAGTAGAACATCGCATTGAATCCCAAGAGTAAACGTCAGACGAAAAATAGTATTTGTGAAAAATAAAAACGTTTCTAAATAATATTCAGTAAGTAAATCGTCCGAATCCACATTTGTTTTTCCATAATTCAGTTGTGAATATGCCAAACAAAAATACTTTTTTTTGTACCTTGTATTGTCGTAATTTATACATGCCGTATTTTACCCACTTATGTTAGGTGGATAAGATACTTGCGTCTCATTCTAGCGGACCCGGTTCATATCCCACACCCGGCGTTATTATTTTTTTTTTAATTTTACTTTTATTGAAGGTAATAAAATAATGGAAGGATCTCCTCCCTTAACTATCTTTTTTACCGATCAACTGTTGAAATCCATAGTGACTTTACTCACAAGCTGGCCAGGTGTTGGCTTTCCCTGGAAGGAAGCTCCTGTAGGTCCAGACATCGTTTGAAAACATCTACTAACGGTCTTAAAAATCAGATAAGTGGTTTTTTGTATCCTAGGTACTCTTTTTGTCGAACAAGCCGGAGAAAAAAGATCTTGATATTTTTCGACGGGATTCGAACCCCCGTCCCTCGAAGTTTCTTAGACTAAACAGCTAGGACGCTTACAGCTAAGCTATGGAAGCTATGATATTGTTTATATTGTTAAATTTTAGAAAAATGACTACCTCATGCTCGTATACTGGTAACATTTCATCCTGATAACAAATTAATAAGAACTGATAATATTGATAAAATTGTATCAGCAGAAATTCCCTCGAATAAAAAATACTTGAAAAATTAGTAATAAAACACATATAACATCGTCTGCATAATGTATATGGCCCCTGTAAAATAGACTAAAAATAATTTGATGAAGATAAAATTTTTGATTCTATGAACAATTGCAAAACAGAGCTTAGGTTCGAGTTACATAAGAAAGACGATTTTGCTAAAAATTTTAAGTACGCTAATATTCGAAAATTGTATGTGTTTATTGAAATAACCAAGCAATGGATTATAAGACAACGATTAAGAAAAACACTTAAATAGATCGATTAAATGTGGTTTCCCCGAAAGATCAAAATAGATTATTTTTAAAATAATATTAAATGAGGAGACCCCATATTGTACCGTTACGAAGATAAAATGAATTGAGGAATTGTATACAGAATTTTTAAAGAAATTGCAATAAGCATGGCTCTAATTGAACATGATGTACGATTTTTAATATATTTGAAGAAGCAAGCTATATTATGTTACCCGATCAATTAGGAAAATTTTTCGCTTGTTTTTTGATTGCAGACAAAATTCAAGGGGATCAAATTTGAAAAAAGTATGAAAACAAATTCACAGAAGATTTCAAAGTTAATAAAAAAATTAAGCTCTATTTTACTTAAGCAATGTTTTTAAATTAGAAGATAGGGGTTAAATTAATTCGAATCTACCTATTCTAGGAAACAGTATTCCAGATGAAAGAAAAAAATTTAAAAATCCTGTTCAGTAAAAGAAAGTTTGATGTATTATATTCTAAATTAAACGAAACTCAAAAAAAAATTTAAAATCCATGTATAACGATAATAATAAAATCTCTTTTATCTACGGCCTTAGAGGATCAGGAATAACATTTAAAGCAAAAATACTTTTATAGAATTTAAATTCGATAAAAAATTTAAGTAAAATAGTCTTGATAATATGAGATAAAGTACCAATGATGCCGACAAAAGCATTAGAAATCGTCAATAATACTTTGCAATATGTATGTGATAGTAATAAACTATTTGGAAAAAATTTAAACACCAATAATACTTTTGTCGACTGTAAATGTTGAAACAAGACAAATATTTATATCGGTCTCACAGTCAAACTAATAAACAAACATTAATATTATTTTTAATTTGACGTATGTGTGTGTGTAATTTTTAAAATTACACCCACACATGTATACGCGCTGCTC
>JAPYYV010020786.1:0-10050 GCA_030522625.1 Copidosoma aretas
CCTAGTCCCTTTTCGAAAACTCGCACTTAAGGTAGTCTATCACTCACCACTTTTTATCTACGGTTCATCCGAGTAAAATATATGTTATAGAATAAATTTTTCTTATTCAGAATAAAATATAAAAAAATATCCTTACCACGCGTGTTCTTGAAATAATAAATCTCCTAGTTTGCCATTGTAATACAGGTCATAATGGAGATTCTCGAATATAGTCAAATAGAAGTACTTAAGTAGCTAAGAAAATTCTGAAAATGTACCAAATGAAACTTTATAATTCGTACTATTTTATAAAATGGAAAAATTGTGGGGTCACCAGGTACAATAAAAAAACTACCACTCATTGAACATTTGACATGTAACTTTTTTGCTGCATACTATATGTATATATTATTTCATTCAATAGCCGACCAATTTTGTTGTCATACCTCAGTAAAATACAATAATAAGGCTTTTTAACAATCGACCTTAATGCATATTTTGAATAGACTAACCGACGATACATTGTAGACAGGCCTTAAGGTGATAGACTACCTTAAGATTTCTTGATTTTCGGTTGTTGTACAACTTTCTGAGTAAAGTTACATTTTGTGTATTTGTCACTTTCATTGCTATTCCACGATCACAAAATGTAACTTTTCTCTTTTAGTTCTTAACGGATTTTTACTAATTATGGATTAAATTATTTCTTAGAGAACCAACTTGCGGGCTTTTCTCGTTATTTGAAATTTGAATCAGTGTATTATTAGGTAAAAACCGCTGCCAGTTCATTGTCACAGAGCTTCCTCATACACATGTACCCGATTCCTTTGTTTTGCTCGGTTAAATCCATTTTATTTACTTTAAAATATCTTCTCCTACCTCGGGGCTTTTTGGAAGGCTGGTACACCCTCGTTAGGATAAACAGTGTTCGCCACATAAGTATGATCCAACCAGGGCTACTTTACGGGCAAAATCGCCCTGGCGGCGATCGCACTTTTGTGACGAAAACTACTATAACTGTATTATTGCCATTGATATTTTCAGTACAATTAAGAAAAATTAATCTATAAAGTAAAGAAATCAAGATTAAAACTGAGATGATGGAAATTGTTTTTCAACCTCGAAATTCGCATTTGTAAAACATAATTCATAAAGCCAATTGTTGTTTAAGACGACAATTTGTCAATCAAAATTAAATATAGCCACTTTAAACTACGCAACATTTCTTTATTTTCATTAATATTCAAACACATATATCTACAAGCATACGTCTAATTAGTTTATTCAAATCGGTGAAGGAATTAAAAAAAAAATTCTAAGTATACATAATCGTCCGATTAGCCCCCAGCATGCCCACCTACTCAACTTTTATAAATTAATATTACTCATAATTGTTTTAAATAAATTTTTTTTATCATATACATCATTAAGCATCCTAAATAAACAATGACCAGTATGTTGTTAATTATTATTGCCAATTTTCATTGCAAGATATCATCAAAGAACAATGGATAGTTAAAGAATTTCTTTTGAATAAAAAATAATAATTTTTAAACTTAATTAATTAGGGAGCGTTTCGCATCGTGAGTTTTGCGTGCCAACCCCCGAAATTAGATTAAACATATATAATTTTATTCTTTATTTAAGCAAAGCATTATTATGAATATGATTATAATTTTCTTTTTCTTTAAAGTCATAAATAAAAAGTTTACTCAACTAACCACTCTTAATATTGTTTACAAATTCGCCTGCGAGAGATCAGTTCAGAAAATCAAGAAACGAATAAAAAAATCTGGAATCTCATAGCAAATAATCTTTCATGATTGAAAAAAAACTTTAATATAAAGTTAGTTTTTACAATTAATTGGTTTTTAAAGCGCAATTAGTATACGAAAACAAAAAATAACCAGAGTTATCGAAATTGGTCAAGGAAGTTCTAAGATATTACTGCTTATTTACATTTTTCACTCACACCTACTAACACCAACAAACTAGATTATGATAATTCGATCTATACAAGTTTTTTTATACAAAAATAAATAATATTCTATTATTGGTAATAGTAAAGTAACATAAAACTGCAACAAAAATGATCAAACTGATTTTTTGAGGAGATTGGTTTTCGAAAATCAGTAATAATTAAGTGTAAAAAAAAATATAGAATAAAAAATTTTGTCCTAAGCAGTACTCACTCTGAAACAAAAAAAAAATTAAATATTTATAAAAAAATATAAAACAACGACAAATATCGTTGAATTGTATTTTTTGAAAAAATTTAATCTCACAAGATCTCAAAATTCTAATTAAAATAAAAAAAATAATCCCGATTTTTTTTTGACAAGCAGTTCAAAAAATTAAAAATACCAGAGAAATCAGCCCAAGTTTACTGAATTTAAATAGAACAAATCTGAATAATTGAACAAATTCAATAATCACACCTACGCACACCCACATAAAATTTTTTTTTAATTCCATCTTGAAGAATTTCTTGAATAGAATTAAACGATCTTATAAAATTGCTACAGTCCAATATCGTAAAAGAACGAATAAAATCGTAAAAATCGATATTTAAAAATCAAAATTTTTTCTAGTTTTTAAAAATTCGAATCAAAAGAGAAATGAAAAAAAAAAACCCAATTTACTTCAGCCAGAAGAAATGAAAAGGAGAAAAAAAAATACACCCGGGTATATCAAAAATAAGCAGGAAAAAAATAAAATATGAGTGATCGAAAAAAAAAAGTACATACAAGTACTTACACCCACGCACACTCACATACTAATTATTCTAAATTTTATTTTGATACATTTGATTGTATAAATTTTAATGATGTATAAGAATTTTTATAGTAAAATATCATAAAACATCAACCAATATTGTAAAAATTGATTAAAAAAAAATCGATTTTCTTAAATCTAAAAATCCTAAATTCAAAAATAATAGACCTAGAGATCTAAATTTTTTAATTGAGCGCTACTTATAATTAAAAAACAAAAAAGAGAAGCTCAAGTTTATTAAAATCGGACAAATAAATCCTGAGATATGACTGATTATACACATACATACTCACATACATACGCACACACACACACACACACGCGCAGACGGACATGTTTCCCAGAGGACTCTAAACTGATTTTAAACCCGAGAAAACGTATTTATAAGATGTTATCTCAAAATGTGATGTTTCGTCCATCACAAAGTTTCCTTTACGAGAAAGCAGAGTTGAAATTTATTGAAATGAGTCGGTGAGTGAAGTAGAAACTCTTGGGCATATACTGAATGCCCTTAAGTTTCACTTGATAATATAAATTTATACAGGTAAAATTATGAGTAGAGGTGTCAAGATGATATTCCAAGATATAATTAAAGCAAATTCGATTGAAACTGATTAAAAATCAAGAAAGAAGGATGGTTTTTGGTTGTACAAAACATTAGAGTTTTATCGTCTGTGTGTGTATAACACAGGACCACGAAAAAAAAGAAAGAGTACCTTTCTTTTTATTCTTTGTATTTATTGTCCTTGGGTCACTTGATAGTGTGACTCCGGTTTGCCATATTAAATCTACTTCTTTTGTGTAATTATTTCTGAAAATTCGATATAAATAACGAGGAGCTATCAGAGTATTAGAGGACATGTGGAGAAAAAACCACAGTGGTCCCGCCAGTAGACAGAGCAGGGAATCGAACCCGAGCCCTCCGGACGGAAGGCCATTGCTCTACCACCGAGCAACTCAGAGCTCTAGGGGGTACCTTTCAGCGACAATACATTCCTTATGTACTTTGAGGCACTGAATTTAAATCTGGTGTCCAAATTTATCTATCGCGTCACAATTTTTTACACTTGTTCACATGGGGACTAATTTATTTACAGGATTCAAAGCATTCCCTTTCCAAAATATCCTGCAGACTTTCCTGCAGACCTTCCTGCAGACTCTTCTGCATGTATATTGCCCCTAAATCCTGCAGACTGAGCTGCAGACATTCCTGCAGGATTTAGCGACAATATACATGCAGGAGAGCCTGCAGTGAAGTCTGCGGGAAGTCTGCAGGTAAGTCTGCAGGATGTTTTGGTATGGGTTGCCGCTTACAGACACGTTTTCCGTCGATAAAAAAAAATTGTGACGTGATAGAGCAATTTGGACACCGGATTTTAATTCAGCGCCTTAAAATACATAAGGAATATATTGTCGCTGGAAGATACTCTCTCACTTATTTTTTTTGTGGTCGTATGTTATTTATGAGATACAGTTGAGTTTTAGAACTATTTTTGGCATTATTGAACTATTTATATTCTTGTAATAAGTTACTCATTACTCTATAATTAATTAAAGAATGCTAAAATGATTCTAAAAAATCAAAGCGGGCATTTAAGTGTTAAACTTCACTTTAATATATATTTATGTATGCGACCAGCCTGTATGATAGGAAACAGTCACCGATAATTTAAAAAAAATTTTTATTCTAATTTTTTCGAAAACAACTTATTAAGTTACACTACGTAGATGTTATTACACATGGGTGCTAAAACCTATATTTTGGTATCAAGATTATCACATAAGAATTTTCATGTAATTTAAAGACCAAAAATAGTTTTTCCACTCGTAACTTATGACTCTTCTTTGAATTTCACTTCTTTTAATGACCGATGGCAATTCCAATTCGATACCTATATGTCTTCTGTGGAATCCAAACCGAGGCACATCATTTTAAAGAGTATATGCACATTAAACGACACGTGTAATAGTATATTACTTTTTATAAGGATAAACAACTTTTTTACTATACGATAAGATATCAAATTAGTTTATCTCGCGTTAATAAGTGTGCACGAGTAAGAAAAGAAAAGAAACTAACTTTTTTGTTTAGTTCTTTTGATTAAGTGACACAGAGAAATACGATAGGAAACATTCGTAAATTAAACAACAAGCGCAGCACAAAATATGTAAATAATATGAATTGTAGTGTCAAACGTACAAATGTGCATTAAATTTTTTCCAAGAGAACGTATATTTTCCAGTAAAAATCGTACCTTTTGAAGATCAAAATCCATTGATACATTGCAATTGTCGCCTGTACCCCGTGTTGGATTTTTTTCGTGTAAACATTTGTTTCTGTAAATATTTATCAATAACTTTATCATTATGTAAGTTTGATGAAAAATCCAGTACACCGTACATCCATCCCTACCAGTACCTTTAGTTAATTCGACGTTGAAAAAACGTTGCGATCGTAATGTCGCAACGTTGTGAAATGAGGATGTGAAAACGTTGAGATAAAGTTGAAGAAACGCTGAAATGTCCACGGTGTCGTATGGTAAAAGTAGAGACCGCAACTACTTTTCAACGTTGTGAACGCAACGCTGCGTGAACAATGATCAATCCAGATTTCCTCAACGTAGCAAAAATATTTTTAGTTCAACGTTGTTTCATGTTGCGACAATATTTTTGGACAAAATCGGCACATCAATGTTGTGATTACAACCAATTTTCAACGTTGTAAACGTTACGTTGTAAAACCAACGTGTAATACACATCTTTTTCACAACAATATATATTCAACAAAAGTGGCTCAGACATATTGCGATTGCAATCACTCGTCAACGTTATAGTCGCAACGTTCTAATTATCAAGTCAAATCGACGCTTCCTCAACGTTTGTCAATATTTTTTGGACGAAATCGATATGGAAATATTTAAATCACGGCTTTTTAGTAACATTATGAATAAAACGTTATAGTTCTTACTTCAAATCAATGTTTTTTCTTCGTTACCAAAATTAATTTAGAAGCTTATTCCTACCACAATGTTGTGACTGCAAGGTTGTTTTCAACATCTTTTCCTTGATTATCGTTGGACTTTAGGGAATAACTATTGATACACAGCCCAACACTATAGTGTATTAATTAAAACTGATTTCACGTAACGTGAGCGTAGTGAAAAACTTTGTCTAAAACACTTGAAAATCTTATCAACTTCTGTAAGTCAGATCTGTATTGGGCGTCATTGTGACGTATTTCCATACCAAATAGGTTACAATATATATGAATAAAAACGATTTCTATATAGAAAACGTTTTAATTCATATGTACCGATACCCGCTTCTTACACTCTTACGTCAAAAGAGTAAAAATTAGAGGGAGGAAGAATAAATCTGTCAAATTACTCTTTTCAAAGTAGTGAAATCTAATGATTACTCTTTTCAAAAGAGGAAACTCTGGTGTTTGGCCTTTTCTACTCTTGCATGTTAACCACCAACATGAAAGGAGGTTCACTTGAACCGTTATCGATCTTTCTCATGACGGCAATTAACTCATTTTTTACTTTCATACATGTATGTGTATTTATACATGTATGTATCAATAAATATAATTTATTATAATGATTATTAAAAGATATAGTTTACATTCAACAACATTACAGTTAATTCCATACTAAAAACTAGTAATTTGAGTCTCAAAAAAAATTTTTTTTATTTAATTTTGCATGTTGCATATTCAGGTACTGTTAAGTATAAAAATAAACTCAAAAAAAAGTTGAGAAACTTTTTTGTTTTTTATCCGATTCTCATTTTTCAAGGCTTAGATTGTTCCTTAAACGAGTTTGAACAAAGTTATCGAAGAAATTTCACAAAATATGCAATGTATAAAAAGTTAGGTGCTATTGTTCATACGTTTCACAAGACTTTGTATACGTTTTACAAGACTTCGTATAAACAATAGCACCTAACTTTTTATACATTGCATGTTTTGTGAAATTTCTTCGATAACTTTGTTCGAAATCGTTTAAGGAACAATCGAAGCCTTAAAAAATGGGAATCGGATAAAAAACAAAAAAAGTTGTCAACTTTTTTTGAGCTTATTTTTATACTTAACAGTACCTGAATATGCAACATGTAAACTTAAAAAAAAAATTTTTTTGAGGTTTAAATTATTCTTTTTTAGTATAGAATTAACTTTGATGTTGTTAAATATGAACTATATTATAATAATCATCACAACCTTAGTGCTATATAGTGGTAAAGAGCCTCCTTAAAAGAAATAGAGTAAGATACGTGAATGTTTTTAATATTTACGCTAGGAAAAATATTATTTTATCCATGTATATTACTTACACATTTGTAAAGTTTATTTAAAAAGTGAGAAAAATTAACTAACGGCCCTTGTAGCTAGTATAGATGTAAATTTTTTAACAGGTATCTCAGCCACTGTGCCAAAGTAAGTAAGGTGCTTGCCAATCACGCTGGAGGTGCGGGTTCGCGTCCTATTACTTGTATTTTTTTTTTTTTTAATATAGCTTTTGTTATTGATGAAATTAATGAATTTAAACTATTTTATGTAACTAACTTAATCATTGTCATTAAGGTCGCAATTTAATTTCCTTTGAAATCGTCTCTCAACCATTGCTAAATAAACACTGAAACAACGTTGAATCAACATTGAATCAACGACGTAACTTAGGACTGATTTCAGTGTTCACTTATTCGTGAAATCAGCGTTGATTCATCGTTAATTCAGCGTTGATTTAACGTTGATTTAGCACTGAAATCAGTGTTGTTTCAGCGTTGATTCAACGTTGATATTTTTATAGGGTTTATTTTGTTTTTATTGTTAAGAACAGAATTATTAATATACAAGTAATTCAGCTACAAAATTTAATTATTAAAACCATTTTGCTGTCTACTAATCCCTAATTAACCATTTTATCATTTTTGTTTCTTCTTACGTCACTTGTGAAATTACATCTTATGTCTTACTTTAACGTATAGTTTAATTCTATTACAGATTTTTGAAAGAATATTTCATTCGCAAATCATTGTGAAAACATACAAGGAATTATTGTACTACTTTTATTATGTTCGTACACTGTTCAGTCGTATACACAGCAAAACAAAGCATGGTCCTACTTGTGTCTCATATCGTCTTAAATAACTTTGACACGTCTTATCTGCTCTGGCCAAGTGGATAAGATGCCTATCTTCAAATTTTGTGGTTCGCGTCTCGATTCTGAAATTTTATTTTATAATTTGTATCATTCAAGGGGTTTTTTAAAAATACAGCTGCTATTAGGAGCATGAGAAATAATTTTTAAGAATTTCAAAAATTTTCTTCGAATTTTGATACGTTTTTCAATCGTTTAAGAAACGTTTTTAAGACGTTTCAGCACTTTTTAAAAATGTCTCTTTCAGTTACCGACCAGTATTAGATTTTCCCGGCGGACAGTACAAGGTTTAAGACACGTTTTTGCGCGTTTCTGTGCCGCTTGGGAAACGATTCTATGTTTCCAAATAAACGATTCTAAATTGTTTCTGAAACGTACGGTGCTGATGTTAATTTTATGATGTTACGTTCATAACGTTTGAGAGGTTACGATCACAACATTTTTGGGCCTATTTTGTCCAAAAACATTGTCGCAACATTGAGGAAACGTTGATTGAGGGTTGTTGATACTACGATGCATTCACAACGTTAGAAAAACTTCGCGATTGTAACGTTTCTGTAGTAGGATGATGATCAAAATTTTTCCACAACTTTAAGAGAACGGTTTTTTCGACTTCAGAATCGGAGTGCTGTTTTTAAAACGTTGAAAAGAGGTTGCAATCGCAGCATGTCTGGTTCGATTTTATTCTGACATATTTTCTCAACGTTAGGAAACGTGGATTGAACGTTATTCGCACGCGCGGTCGCTACTTTTACTACTTGTATACCAATCCGCGGACATTTTAACGTTTTCTCAACTTTATCTCAACGTTATCGCAACTGCATTTCGCAACGTTGCGACGTTGCGATAGCAACGTTTTCTCAACGTCAAATCAACGTAAGGTGTTGGTAGGGATACTATGTTTATAAGATTTATGATTGTTGGTAACGCAAATCTTGAAGAAAAAATAGTTACCTATGTGTATTGAATCTTCCTTGGGAATACGTATAAAATATTTTTTTACATGTCACGCACATAGCAGCTTGAATTTTCTTCGAGGTCTCACTTCGTAGCTTCAAAAACCCAGTCCAATTTATTCTTGTTGCTCTACCCATTATTAAAATAAACTATAAAAATATCATTCTAAAATGATATTGGTAAACTTGTAGCTTTTCCACAAAATACTTATCGTCTGAAGGGATACAATACTATAAATTTTAACTGAATGTCAGTGTATTTTATGACCTTATATGAACTTTATCACAAAAAAAACTAATTTATAATTTTTTCTCACCTTATTATTCCGAAAAAGAGTTTATTGCTCTGCAAGATCTGATTATGTTTGAAGAGAAAAAGATATAAAACAAGGGCAGATCGTCTCTAGTTTATTGTAATAAACACTGTCCAAAGGTAAACAGTGACTGCAGCTGGCAAAACATAATATGCATTCTATTATGCAATTGTGCGCACAATAGATGCATATTGCGCATTTAAAGACTGCAGTGCATACCCTGGGTTCATGAGCTGAAAAACAGTTACGCACTACCACCCCTGGAGTGGTAAGGCGTAACTTTTTTTGACTGATTTTGTCCAGATTCTCGCCCTTTTTATACGTGCAAAAGGCGAAAATTAGTTTCTGCGCATGTGCAGTGGACGAAATTTAGTCAAAAAAACTTTTCTAAAATTTACGCACTACCACCCCTGGTACTGCTGTGCTACTCAACTACTTCCACGTACAGTGCCACTGCCGTATCTTATTGTCTATCGTCTAGGGACTTTTTAAGGCATACGCAGATCATTTTCGTATTAGCATTGTGTACAACCCCCGAAGGTTTCAGCGCATACGCAGTACACAGGTAAAACAGTGTTGGCGAAAAGTCTTCCAGCATGGCGCAAAAGTGAACCCCCCACCACTATTCTGTCTGGGAAAAGTGGTGGGGGGTTTAGTTTCGGCCGTGATTGCCTATCGTCGTCTGCTAGAGCCAGTGGTTCTCGATTACGCTGAGGTCATGATGATGATCATGATGATGAGGATGATGATAATGATGATGTTGACAATAATGATGATGATGATCATGAGGTTGTCGATAATAGTAAAGATGATGATGATGATGATGATGATGATGATGATGATGATGATGATGATGATGATGAT
>JAPYYV010020791.1:0-30088 GCA_030522625.1 Copidosoma aretas
ATGTGTATACGTGTGTGTTTGTGCATATGTGTTGCGTATAATATATACGCCGGGCTGCGCGGAAGGGGGGGGGGGAGGATGAGGTGTGGGTAAGCGAGTGCACGCACGCATGCCGCCTACGCCTGCCGCGAATTTAGGTGCCATGACCTACGACTATGATAGGAGCGCGCCACGGTAACCCCTTCCTGTATATCTGTACAGTGCCTGCGTTGCTTTTCGAGTTAACTCCGCGCTCTCGGCTTTTATTCTGTTTGGAGAAGAAAATAATTAAAAATTCGTGAAAAAATTGATCGTTAACTGTGATGAAGAAAAAAAAAAAAATTGTGAATATACGAGACTGAAGTGATGGTTAGATCAGTCGTGTATACCGTGCATTCGACCCCTATCATTATCCTGTACAATGGTGCTTTTCTTTTCAACAAAAATTAACTTGCGTGTACTGTGGATCGAGACTGAGTATCATCAGTCAAGCCCAAACATAAAAAAATATAGAGCAAAGGAATACATAAAAAAAAAAAAAAAACTGGTGGGCAACGGACCCGCTAGAACGCGAGAAGAGACCTCCCGCACGCCAAGGAGCGCCTTCTTTTTTAACAAGCCAATTGCCGGTTCGCTCGCGTGCAGTACACGTAAGTACACGACCTCGGTGTCCTTCCCTTTTTTCTTCCTTCCCGCCTACATCGTCTTTCTTTGGCGTCACCGATTGCTCCGCACATATTATATGAGCGAAGAATGGCATATGTTTGCACAGCCGCGCGCAATCGCCGAGGATCCGAGTAAAATCGCAGCCCCCGTGACCTTTTTCGAGGGGCAACAATCGGAATCCTCCGACCGCAAAAAATCACAAGGCGCGTATCGCGACGGCTTTTATTATCGTTTCATCGGCTGTAACTTCATTCTTCCGACGTTGATGCGACCACTGCTGCGCGCGCGTTCAAAGGTCAGCCTTGGCTGGCTTCCAATGCGCTTTTATCGCCACTATAATATATTTATACTCGACGCGCGTATTTCGCAACGCGCTCTCTCAAGGTGGGGGGACCCCGCCCAGTGGACAATAGTCTCTCGGGGCGACCCCGTCCCCTGTGCTCTTTACTTCTCACGGATAGGCACGAGTCTGTTCGTCTGCTTTCGTCCGGCGCAGTGGATTTCCCCCCCCCCCCCCCCCCCCCCCACACCCACACCCCGCCGGCACCTCCCACAAACGTACACCTTGCGGTGACTTCTCGTGAATTCCAACTCGGGACGCGCGGGAAGCGAACTTTTGCAACGAGATTACCCCTATAGCCGGGTGTAATCCGGCAAGAGGCGCGCTGATAAAAAGAGCCTCGGTCGGAGAGGGGAAGACGGCGCCGAGATACGCCGGGAAGAGAGCGACGGGAAAAAATGGAGGCGAAAGGGCGAGATAGAGACCGCGAGAGTCGGCTGATCCCTCGCGGTGCCCGGACAATCAGGGCCACGCGGGAGAGGGAGCGAAAAAGATTTTCTGAGGCCCGCGATATTTCACGCGCGCCGGGCTTATCGTCGCGACGTCCGCGTCTTATAATGAAATTTCCGCGGCGCCGAGGGAAGAAGTTAGTTTGGAAAAGTGCGCGCGGAGAAAGAAGAGGGCGTTGGGACAAAGGGGAGGGCCTGCGGAGATTTAGGGGCATAATAAATCGGACGGTCCGGAACCGCGCTCGGGCGAACAGTGGCTCGACTTTTTGCTTGGATCTCCTTTTTTTGCGTTTCGTTGGGGTGTAATAAAATTTTCGATCTCCTTCGAAACTCCAGCTTTTACTAGACAAGTGTTTAATCTGAGACAGAGCGGCAGTTGGGCCCCGTTGATACCGACTCCAAAGGAGTTTAATAAATAATCAATTTTGGGTGCGATCGATGTTGAAAGACCAATTTTTTTTTTACCTTCAAAATAGTTTTTTTTTCTCTTCGTACAGAGACCGAGGATCGTACTCTACTGTGATGGGTTCCTTTTTTTCTTGGTCCACGATATGGGAAATCATGACGCAAAGGGATGTAGAAATCGGAAAGGAAATGCATCGATACGACATGAAGATCTAGCCGAGACGGGGGAAAAAGAAATGGCCGAGGAGATAGTAGAATCGTCGGAGTTTGTCTTTCTTGGCCGCCCCCATGGCGGAGGAGAAAGGGGCCGAGCGGTTAGTCGGTTTTTAATTGAAAGCGAAGCCCGTGGATTTTTAATTAAGAAAATTCGAGATCGAGCCGCTGCTACCTATCGGGAGAGCGCCGAGAGAAAACACACTGTACCTACAATAATACCGGGTCCGGTGGAAGAGAAAAAGAAAGAGCCAGGGCGAGGGAGTGAGAGAGGGGCTCGGAGGCTCCTCAAACAGTTTTATAATTGATTTCATTTTCATTTATTTTAGCTCGCGCGCTCTCGCGAGGGAGGGGCGCTCCCGTCAGCCCGGGCCGAGGCGCCATCCACTTGGCCGCAATCAATTTAATGTTTTAATTAAGGAGAGCCACCCGGGGAGCGAAAGGGAGTGTATCTGTGAAAAATTAGATTTCACCGGCGAGAAATCTTGCTACTCGGCCCTCTGCGCCCACCCCCGATCGAACTCTCCCGTCTTCTTTTTTTTTTTTTCCGATATGACCCGAACGCGAGTCGTTTTTTACTTTCTTCAATTTTCCTTCTCTATGTTTGTTTTTCCCGGAGGTACCTTGCATGCATTAATAATGGATTCCATCTTGTTTTCGTTCACTCGTTGAGATTTGTATATGTTTGTATGAGGTGGGCATTGTCCCAGTGGTGTGTCTCGTCAAGACAAAAAAAAGCAAAATCCCTTTGATATACTTAGAACGACAATCATTGTTGGTTAAAATTGACCAGTAAAAGTTCAGTAATTTAGTTCACTACTAAAAAAAAATTGCATGAACGCGTAGAGATATATGTCACGACCTTATGTTGTACAAATTTATCGAGCAGAAGCTCCGCGGGTATCGAATCAGGCTTCGTTCCAAACTTCGAGAATTTCGTTCCACCGACCGGACTGAATCAGCCGGCCGAAGAGAGTGAACTTTTGTCCACACTAAAATTAAATTTTTTTCGATAGTTCGGGAACGAAAATCTTATTACTTGCGAAAACCGCCACCCGCCTAGCAAGTTTTTAAAAATGTACAAAGTCGATTTTCATAAAATCAAAGCCACAACAACACTGTCCGAGGATGTTTCGGATTTTTTCATTCGAGAGCGCAGTTTCGCCAAACGCACCCGCGGGAGCCAACGGCTCATCATCTTATGTCCTCATATCATTGACTTCAAACATTTTGAATGAAGAAAGAGGAGCACGAAATCAATATGGCCGAGCTGCGCATCGAACGATTCCACCTTGAGCAGCATATACTCAACCCCGTCCCTTCCCACCCCACGTAGTCTCCGCTCTTTTTCCCGCCTCGTGAGAAGAACAAGAGGCTGCAGAAGCCCTGACACATCGTGTACTCTGGCAGTTGTTGGCAAAAGTCTGCTTTTAAATCGACGTCTCGCATGCACCAGCTCTACTGCACGCATCTGTGCTCTCTCTCTCTCTCTTTCTGTTCCCGATTCGAAAAATCCACCATTTTGAAGCGGCTATTCTCGAGGCTTACGCAACCCACCACTGCCGCCCCCCCCTCCCCGCCCCTGGTTCCCCGCTTCAACTAGGAGCGCAAAAAGGGCGAGGGGGACGGAAGGGTGCGGCGAAAAGAGTGCGCGCAATGCCTGCAAAAATATTTACGCCGCACTTCTATAACCGGACGCTGGCTGATGTTATGTATACATTGTATACACATGAATGAGTATGGGCGAGCGAGTCCGCGCTCGTGATGTGCGCGATGTAAATACGCGATGCGTTTAATCGCGACGCATCATATTAAATCGGCGTTATTTTCCTTTCTTTTTCCTTTTTTTCGCGTCGCTGTGCTGCCGATGGGCTTTTCGAGCACCGGAGCAGCGTGTGCATTGATGCGCGCTGCTCTGCTGCAGCCCGGCTGCGTTGTTTGACTTTAATTTTCCCGCCGCGTTGCGAGTCGCGATCGTTCGGGGCTTTGTAACTTATCGAAAGTATGGGCGCTGTTGGAGCGGAAAATATTTTTGAAGTAGGTATGATGATCGAATTCGTAGTGATACGTATAGAGGACAGATTTTAATTACAGAAATTACACTTGGGGAAATGCAAAAAAACTCTCACGTCAGGTGGACACAATTATTATTTTTAACTTACATTGTTCAGTCATTACGAGGCTTTTGAATCCAATTACGTATGTACAATTATTCAACTCTAATGATAGGGTAAAAAACCAGTGCCTGAGGATTTGAACCTAAATCCTCTTCAAGATCGTATATAAATCCGATCCATCTAGACCATCTGATCCAGTGGACGGTCTGTGCCGGTCACCTCTCAAGTCAGTCCCAAAGTCGCACAAATCCGCCCCGCAAATTCCCGATCGCTGACTCTTCCTTCTTCTCGTCTTCACAAAAGCTCGACGCTGATGAATAAGAGGAGAATGCAGGCAACTGCCGATTGTCGGCTATTTCTCGTCCGCCAGCTTTCGTTACGCAACGACTGCCGATCGAATTTTTGGCCGGAATAATCCCGCGGCCACACTGCTCGAGCAAAACTGTTTGTTTTAACGCGCCCGCTCTACCGGCACCCGCAGCCTTGAGTGCGCGCACGACTTTTCGTAAAATTAGAACTTTCCGATGGCCGAGCGGAATTTCCGGCCTGCTGGAATCACCGCACCGCCAGTATTAAGCGTCGCGACGCGGTCTAGTTGCGGGAAAAAATATCCTCCGCGGCCAAGCCGTCCGGCCGATAAATTTCGCCGCCGGAAAAACTCGGGAAAAGTAAAATATTGCGTCTAGACGCCGCGCAAAAGTATCAAAATTAAAACTGCCCCGCGAGCCCGCGGCGGACCACCAACGGCGTCCCGCTCCGTCTTTTCGCGCGCGTACTCGACTCGGCACGGGCAGTAGGCGAAAAGCCGCGTACGCGCGCACAACCGACCCGGCATGGGCGGGAAAAAGAAAAGGAAAGTTCGAAAAGCGCGACCGGCGTCGCCCGAAAAGAGCCGTTCGCTCGGCAGATTGCCAGGAGCGCGGCTTGGGACGCGTCTGCGGGCATTTCTCTCGCGTTTGGAAAAATAGCCGGTGCGCCGGCAGCTGCCGCGGGGCTATTCGCGTCCGCTCGCTCGATCTCCGTCTTCCCGCGAGAGGCGTCGTTTTTTCAAAAATAATCGTCAGTTTCCGCCCGAGCATTCGATGTCGCATTCGAGACCGGTCTCTTGCTGAATGTGTATCCTCGAAATAAACATCCAGCCCTCCAGCCTGCCGTGCAAGTTCGAGGGAAGAAGGGAGACGCGCCCCGAGATTCGGGCGAAGGAAAAGAATCGCGGAGAGGCACCCCGTGGCATCGGCCCTAATGGAAGCTTTAAAAAGTTGCCGGGGATGGGGTCGGATCGGGGAGGCGCGTAGGTATGAAATTTCACTCATTGCTGCCGTTCCCCCGAGACGTCGGGCGGAGAGGACGGGGAGAGCGCGAGTGTAGCGGCAAACGGGGAGTAATGGAAGAAAGAAGAAGAGGATGACGCGCCGCGGGGACGACTCGAGGAAGCCCGATCACCCCCCGCGCTGCGATATTTGGTATTTAGATTCGGTCGCGGCTGCTGATGTTTTTGTTTGTCGAACTTCTTAATGCGGAGAGTGATTCGGGCGCGTTCGCCCGGAAGATTCCATTTATTTTGCTCCGGCGCGGGGGCCTCGAGCCTTTTTTCCCGATGCTGCTTACGCCCGATCCTCCGTGCCCCGGGGAAAATGGAGGATTTTTCCCGCTCGGGTACTGTGTACGCGGGGCACTTCCGTAACATCGTCACCGTTCACACGAAATCATTAACAGAGCGGGAATTTTGCCACGCATAACTTTTTGGCGCCTAAAAACGCTCGATCCCGTCAAATTATCCCACAACAAATGCGCGCGTTCGAAGAGACGATGATTAGCCGTGGAATAACAAAAAAAAAGCTCGCTCGCCGTGAATCATGTTATTCCGAGGAGCTTTTTGTGCGTTCGCCAAAAATTCGCGACACGAAATGAATATCGTCTCTGCGCTTTTGTTTTTTTAATTGAAACAAATAAAAAATCGCGCACTCGAAATGAAACTCAAAAATCGCAAGCGTCAAAACGCCACGGACGAAAATAGCGCTCCTCGTTCTACACGCTCCACTTCGCGCGCCGGTCACTCACGTCCGGAAAAACTTCGTTTAAGCGCTCGCCTCTACATCTCGTTGGGAATATAATCTCCGCGCAATTGCCCGGCGCAAAGCGGGAGGGCACTAAAGCGGCGGCGAAAAAAGCCGAGCAATAAACCTGCACGAATGATAAACGGCCGTTCCGTGAGCGTATAAAAACCATCCGCTGGAAAGAGTAACGAGCTAATGAAGAGATAAGTGAGAGCGGCGGACGCGTGCGAGTGTAGGTAGTTGAAAAATCGCGCAATGCACCGGGGCCCCCGTTAACCGAGTCGATCGTTTTCATAGGTGTAGCGTAATTTTAGCGAGCGGACCCGCTTTTGTATACGCGTAGTATGTATATTACTAAGTGCACACATGTGCGACAAACGGAGTAATGGACACTGGCATGTGCATGTACGCGTGTGCACTTGCTGCCAACTCAATATGGCCGGCTTGATGATTACTCTGTAACCGTCCTGTGTAGTCCTCGCTGTCGTCGTTGCAAACTCAATTTACATTCGTGAGCGATTTCCCGAAATTAGATCGGGGTTCGGATTTTTCCGCCACGCGCAAACGGAAATTAAACCGCCATGAGCCCGTGTAATTAAGGTCTACGAATGCGCATGCATTTACGTATGTGTCGAGGCACTGTGTTTGTTACTGTATTTTAATGTAAAGTCCGACTGCGCGTCGAAAATATTTCAAAACGAAAATGTTTGAGTTTTATTTAACGGATTTTTAAATCCACTCATGATGTCGTAGTAATTGAGCGCAAAAATTTTATTGCACAGTATTATTTCACTTAAAAAAAAGTTGCATAATCATCAAGAATCAAGAATCGTGCGTTATTTAGTATGTCCTTTTTATCAAATTTGCGTAATTTTTACAGGTGCTGTTATCTGCTCGTTTTTACATATACTTCGCTCTAGTTGCTTCAAGCCTTGAACCAAACTATGTCAGGCAATGAAATGTAATACCGAAAAAAATGTACTTAAAACTGTTGGGGGAAATCACCTCCTGCTAAAGATCCGAAATAACTAGTTACATTATCATGACACTTGAGCACAACTAAACCGCAGATCCGCCCATCTAGAGCCGCAAAAAAACCTCGAAAAAACCTCGTCGTGAAAAAGCCGAAGGGTTCAGAGGTGGTGCAGAGGATGAGTGGATCGGGTCGCAGTGAAAGAGGAAACGCCGCTCAAGGAGATTCGAAAAAAAATCTAGCGAGCGAGCGGACTGCGGGATGTAAGACGAGAGCGAGCTGCAGCGCCGCGCACAACACGAGCCAACCCTCGTGGCATGATCGTCCATTTTTTACGCCATCTTTCTCCCGCTCCTCTGCCACGCTGTTCCCCGCTCTCCTATACCTCGTGTAGCAGCCGCGTCCCTCTAGCCAATTCGATAGTGCCCTGTTGATCAATAAACGCCGATCTCTCTGGGTCCCCACCCCCTCCCCGTCTCTCGTTGTTGGCTCGTTTTTTAGAGCGTAAAAATACAAGTGGCGGACAAATGTTTTTCACCCGCCGAAAAAAGGGGAAAAAATCGAACGCTCGTCCGAGCGAGGGATGTTGTCTGTCCGCCCGCCATGCCCGGCCCGTGTGTACAAGCACTACATGTTTTTAAAAACGACGTTTCGGTTGAACATGTATCAATCGCGAAAATGAATTTCAGCCACTCGTACGTGTGTGATTATTTCCGCGTATTTTTGAAAACTCGTCGTATCTCGAGCGGATACTTATGCGAATGGGCATTAATTTACGCGGTGGCTGACGAATTAATTCCACCCTCTCGTAAATAATTATTACACCCTCGCGCATTAATCGAACGATGGAAAATAATCCGGGCGTCATGGTTTGGGGGAGGAAAAAAACAAACGTTATTTTCAGGTGCCCTGAGCAATTGGGCAAACGAAAAAACATCGATAGCCCTCGTCACGTCCCGACGCGACGCCTGAAACGAACGAGCGGGAAAAAAAGTTGCGGAAAAATTGCAGTACCTCTGTACATAGCGTGGAGAACGGTTTCAATGGCCATCACCGCCAACACCACGCGAAGCTGTGGAAAAATGGAGGAAAAAGAAGCTGCAGGGGAAAGCCCCTCCCCCCCCCCCCCGTTTCATTTTTATTTCCATTTCTCGCCGGCCGTTAAAAGAGTTCGACCGCAGAGCCAATTTCCGCCGACAGCTTCCGACGAGGGAATTTATCGGATATGCGCTCTCCTCCCCTTTTTCTCCCTCCACCCCTCGGTTCGAATCTCCCCTGCATACGGATATGGGCGCGCGCACGTACGCGAGCGGACTTTTCGATGCTGTAAATAACCGCACACGCGAGAGCGCAGCAGCGCGCGCCGCGCGCGCATATTATGCGATTCTGACAATTAAATTATTATCGTCGTCCTAGCCTGCGGAGCCGTTGAAATATTAATCGCGCGAGCGGAGCGCTGCTGGTCTTTTTTCCTGGAATTTTATTCCGTACTCCGACGGGGGCGCATTATGTGCCGATAATTGAAATTGAGCGTTAATTTTCGCGAATTTTTGGGGGCTTACCTCGCGGTGATTGCTTTTTTTTTCGCTTATTCATCGCGTAAATTATTCTTACGCTGTTTGAGAACGGCGCCGTGCGGGATTCTCAAAATGTTTGATTGCATTTTCGGATGATCGGATACAAATATTCGTACGCTCGTGTAACGTTGCACGCAGCAGAAGCACCCTTGCGCTATTAAATTTTATACACGCGCCTTCGCACGGAAATATGATAATATATTTTTGAATTACCGATCGTGAATTATTATGATGAATACTCGGAAAAAGTGGACCGACGACCACAACGATTGGCATTATTTTGTAAAACGATGCGCGTAATGAAATGCGCGTAAAATTTAATTATTTCGATACAGTGGTGTGTATTTATAACGCGATACTCATCGGGACACAATTAAATTTATCAGCAAAGCCAATCGAGCCAAAGAAGGGGAAAAAACCAGAGCTCCGAAAGAACAATAAAACTCGAAAGTAAAGGAGGGAGGAAAAAAAAAAGCAGAAAAGAAGCCGTAGCAGAAGAAGAGGAAGAAGCTCGGGCGAGTTATCAAACTAAGTATCGGAAACAAAAGGAGCGAAGCCCAGCAGTCGAGAGAAAACTCGTAATTCCTCGCCTCATCAGTTATGAAAGAGCTAGGGGAGCGCACTTGTGTACATATATATATACACGAGCTTTTTTCCGTCTGCGCAGAGCAAAAGAGGAGCCAGGAGAGCGAGAAAAGTTCTCGGGTTCGTGTGCGCGCACACACTTTTTCTCCCTTCGACCCTTGGCTGCTCCGACTTCCTCCCCGGAGTAGTAATTATTTTTCTTGGGCCGGCCAACCCTCTTGGCTCGGGGTGCGAGATTTTTAACGTCTGAGGAGGATGAGAGTCTCTCGGCTGCGCGTCCCCTTTTCCACTGATCTCTCCTGCTCTGTGCAGCGGTGGCAACTCTCGGGGCTTTTTCTTCCACCGTGTACTTACCTAACACTGCCAAGTGTCCAAACGCGTGATGCGAGTGCAAATATTATCCCAAGTACAAAGAAATTCGTGCGAACAATTTTACTCCCGGGCCAAAACCGGGACGCGTGTTTGGTTGAATTTTATGTAACTGGTTTTTTGTTTCGTGATTTATTTTCGCCCCGAAGTCGATCCCCGGGGCTTGCCAACTTTTTCTCCCGCGTGTCGTCTTTTTCGATCCGACGGGCGGACCCGTGCCGTGCGGTGCATCATTCACCGCTGTCTTCGGGCTACATGGGTTTTAATTGAAAATTGGCTTGCGGGCTGTTCGGCTCGACAGGAGAGCGGGAAACAACTGCGGCTCGGTCTATTCGCTGCTACCTGCTTTTAATTCGTAAAAATAGAGCGATGCAATTTTTCGCGATTTTGGGATGGTTGGCTGATTCATCGGAATCTGCATCGAATAAAAATAGCTGAAAACATCATTGCAAAAGTTTTCGTGATACGTGTGCAGCGAAAGGAGGAAAAAAAAAAAAGTTAGGGAAACACTCGAGACTGTACACGCAGAGCACCCGCGATTAATTATACCGACGGAATGCAGGCCGCGAGAAATGCAAACGCCCTGGGATGGATGTGCACACAGCCGGGGCGCCCGCAGGGGTGGACTCTCTAGTGCGAATCGATGAAAGTCCAGGGATTCTCAGCCGTCATCGTGTTAGCGGTTGTCGAAAGTATTTCTATACCGCGATGAAAATTCAACCCCCCGTATCAACCGGCCCTGTTTATAATTTCAGTAATCGGATGGAAAAACATCAATTACCATATGCATTAATTGTAGCGCAATTATTGTAAATTTTGTAACGAAATCATCGTGAGAGGGTTGCACAGAGGCGGTGAAAGGGGGGGGTCGGCCTCTTTGTAATTTCGCTAATTGGAGCCCCGAGTGTTCAGCGCTTTGGTAGTTTCTGCATAATCAAAGCGGAGTTTGTTCAACTGTATAATAGTGCTAATCGAATAATTTAAACAGCCGTGTTTTGCCCGCGCCGAAACTAAAACGGAATAGTCGATACGCGCTAGGGGTGGGTCTAGGTTCGATTGGTTGTTGTAAATGCACTTCGCGGACCCATCACTCATTTCCCGCTACATCGGCGTAAAATCACAAAGTTTTTCGACGCTCGACTGGCACGAATGATGAACGTTTTCTCGATCGTGCAATGGGCGCTGTCAGGCGCAAGGGCCGTCGCGACAGTGATTTTCCGTTCTCGTTCGAAATTCGTGAAACGATTCAATGAAAATTCCGAATCGGATTATTTTTGAAAATATAAACCCGACGCAGGGGTGGGGGGGAGGGGATCGTTCTCTCTCAGCCTCCCCGATGGTTACATTCCTCTGTTGCATCCAATTATAAAAAAAGCATGAAAAAAACTACGCACTCGAAAAATACAATCGCACACACGCCCCGGAGCTTTGCACAGCCAAAACAATCCGGCCTCTGGAATTTCGCGAGAGCGTAGATTCACATACATACATGCTAGTGCAGCTACAACACAGGTATATCTATATAGTGGGAGGAGGAGGAGTGTACGTGAGCGTATGTATATACGTACAACGGGCGATCGATCGAGCGAGAGCTAAACGTGCACGTCAAATTCCGCGCGAGCGTCGCTAACGAATAGCCAAACGCGCGCGTCTCGATAATTGAAAATTAAGTGACTAGACACGAACGAAACGCGCCTGCCTCCCACTACCTCGCACACACACACACACACACACACACACGTCACGCAGTGCAGCAGCGCTTCACCCTCGGACTGCTCTCTGAGTCTAACTCGCGCGCAAACTGACCTACCCTCGTCCAGAGAGGAGCCAATGCAATTATAGAATATATAGTATACATGTGGGTGCACGGATGTGTCATAAGTGTGTTGAAGTTATAGGGTCCCCTCGATCCCTCTTTTATATCATAGTATTGAAAATCAGAGTCGAGAGGAGCTGCTTTTATTTTTAATAAATGATTGATATTGCATTTACCGATTATTGAAAAATCCATCACCACGGGCCGCCGCGTATCATTTTCACTTTTTTACTCTCGCCGAAAAAAACAGCCGAAAGAGGTCCGAAAAAAAAAAGAAAAAGAAAAAAGAAAGAAAAACGTGGCCGAAAAGTACAACGATCACAGACCGCGATCCGCGCCTTCCCCGGCGTCCATGGTCGTCATTATCCTTCGGAGAACCCGCTCTGCTCTTCCTCCTCCTCCTCGTCTTCCTCAAACGTCGAGAACTCGGTGAACAGCGATGAACAACAACGACACGATATGAACAACAATAACAACAACAACAGTAGAAACGACGACGATGGTACGCCGGGGTGGAGGATAATTTTGGGCGAGCCAACTTGGCGGTGTCCGAATGATAACGAAGATGATGCGGTCTCGCGTTCAATTTTGGCGCGTACCATCTTAATACGCCGCGCGCCCGAGCAAAACTGACCCGCAGCTGCTGGCCGCTCGAATCATGTGTGGCCCCGCAATAACGGGGGAAGGGGGTCGAAAAAGGGCCGCGCGGCGTCCGAAGGGGATTGTGTATTGTGCACGCGTTGAACAGCGAAGGGGCCAGTCGAGAGAGGGGCGACTTGATTTTCAAAGGTTGCGGATTTTTTTGCCCATACGGGCCGGCCGGCCGGTTCGCCTGTAGGGTCCGCCGCGCCGCGTTTTTCGGGGACAAGGGCTGCGAAGTGCGCGCGAGAGCGGCCAGGGAGGTAGGTGAGTTTCGGTTGGCGCACCCGAGTCGGAGGGGTCAGGAGATGAGACGACGCGGGGTCCGCCGGGTACAGTCTGCTTGGGAAGTTTGAGCCGACGCCCCGGGGGTCCTTGATCGAAGCGTTCTTGCCCCCGCGGTGCTCACGGTTGTTTTATACACTCATTGTGTTCGGGGAATTTTTGTTGCTCGATGCAATCCGGTATTGAAATCCGATTCATGATTAATAAATCAATACACGGTGTACTTATTGCGCGTATTGCGTTCGAAATTACGTTACATGAATCATACGCTTCGTATTTTGTTTACGCTTCATTTTTACATCATCGCCAGTTGAATTCGATACGCGTGCATTATGCACCAGGTACTATGATGTATCGCGCACACGCATCGGTAATGCCGTATTTTTGGAAGCCGAATCATTTTGTTCCATTAATTTCAGCGCTCACGGGTGATCGGTCATGTTTTCGCTCGTCAGGCGCGAATGAACGTCAGGCTTGCAGCCCTGCTGTTTGATCGCGACGAAATTTCGCGGCGTCGTATAGTCAGAACAGTTGACGCGTTGTGTGTGAGTTTTAATTATTGTTCAAAAAGTTGTTTCAGTTGAAATCACTTGATGGGGATTTTTTATGCCTTCCCTGTCCATCAGCCGTGTGTGTTGGATGGTAGAGTGAGTCTTCGAAGTACCCTATATCGCCATAATCGAGGGGTTCGAGTTGATCGCTTCGATACTACTGCTTTATATGCACGTTTTTGCCAACTCTCTTGATTGTTTGACATCACCGAACGCTGCCTGATTAGATTTGGTACGAGAGCTATTTCCAGTTGCTTCACCAAAAAATTCATGGATCTCCAACTTTAATTCGAGTTTTCCAATTTCAATTGAGAAGTAATCTTCAAAGAATATCAGACGAATTGCTTTAATTTTGAAAAGTGTATTGTATTCATATTACTTTGCTGACGCGTGACATTATTTACCATTCGTGTAATATTCACGAGAGAAATATCGATCTATTTTTAAATTTAATACGTGCCCCTCTGTAATTAAACAGGTTTAAATTAAATTAATGACACTGCACTGCTCGGGGTCTCTGTAAATCATGAATATTATTATTATTATTATTATTTTACTCGATAAGCCGTTTATTTGAAAATCTTGATAATTCGCGCGAGATGCACGCGAACGTGTAAAATGTCGATGCTCGAATTTTCGCATGGTTATTTTCGTTTTTCAAATTCGCGGCATGATTTCCCGTTTTACGGATATTGCACGGTGAAAACCCTCTCATCTGGCTCTCTAAAATCAACGTCATCTCTGCACCCTCGTTTGAATTCAAAACACGCGCAGCAGACTCGCGAACCATTAGCCTCTCGAATCCCCGAAAAACTAAAAAAAGAGATGCCCCAGAAAAACCAGAACGCGGAAGGGGACCCTCTCCCTCCGCCCCTCGTTATTCACGCGTTGTTTTCGCCCGCCGGAAGTCGAGCAGCGCCACCGAACGGATTTATTAACGGCTCCAGCCAGCGCGAAGGGAGGAAGATACATTGTCTCCGCGATCGATGGGAGCCGGCCGTCGTCGTGCCTATGTATATGTATGCATGCACCGCGACTCCCCCCTATCTGCGGCCCTCCTCCTCCCTCCGCTGCTCTCCGCTGCAAAGTGATGCGACACGGCAACGGTAAATATCGCCTCTATCGCCGCCCGTAACTGCCGCGGCCCGTAAGTACCTCTCACTCGCGCCGATAGCACGCGCCGCGCTTCCACTTCCACCCGCTCCCCGCGCGGAATATATACGCGGCGCGCGATGATTTCGCACCCGCTGCCCGTGTCGCCGATACTGCTTCGTGCTCTCCCCCCCCCCCCGCCCCCCCCCCCCCCCCCCCCGCCCCCCCCCCCCCGCCCCCCCCTGGACTCTCTTTCGGTCGAGGGATCATTGTGACCGGTGTGCGTACGTGCAATAGCATACATAGGATATTTTACGATTCGAATATAGTGAGATTATTGAAAAAGAAAAAGGTGTTTTTAAATTTGTAAAGGGTTCAATGAATACGCGCTTGACGAGCGATGAAAATGCAACAGCAGCAGCAATAAAATCGTACCCAAGCACAGAGTGCGAAATTTATTATTCAATCTTACAGACGTTTCGAAGCACAAGTAATTTCTCACTCGATTCCACCAAACGAAAGCATTAGTTCGGCCATCGCTGAAACGAGCACTCACCACGGAGAAAAGAAAGAAAAAAGAAAAGCTCGCGAAGCGCGAAAAAGCGATGCAGAGCAATAGCCATAAAGCATAGCAGCAGCAACAGCAAGAGGTTTCCGGATCGTAGGTGTTGTTGGAAGAGAAGAGGAGAGACTGGACCACTGGCTGACGCGCACAGCCGCGTGCATCTCCTCTCTCGCGCGGGCGCGTATTCGTATACACACTCGTACATGACGTCGTTGACCTCTTCCTCCTCCACCTCCTCCTCCCCGTCGTCTTCGCTCTGCGTCCGCCTTGGCTGTCTCTTTCTTCTTCCTCTTTGTCTCTCCTCCGTATCTCCCCGCTGAATACGCCGAGAGGACACACAACATCCTCGAGAGTAGAGAGAGAGAGAGAGTTCTAATTTTTTCCTCTCTCTCTCTCGCCCCGCGAAGTAGTGCTTACGCTATCCGCTCGACTGTCTGCAAAAGCAAGAAATATTAGTGGCGTTTCAAACTTTAGTGCTGCTTGCAGGGCGAAAAGGCTGAAAGACGTGCGGATTAGTACAGAATTTTATGTAGAAAGCTCGTGCAAGATTTTTCCGAAGACAAGATCATAGCATCGACTCAGCGGATGATTCGTGCGTACTGCAAGCGCAGTCGCCGTGCAGCAAATCGTGGCGATCCAACGGCGAAGGGGGCGCTTTTCCGGCCCCCTCGCCGCGTAGAGTCACGAATCATGCCGTAAAATGCCCCCGCGGCGCTGCTCACGTGCGTGCGCATATTCGTATTTCGTTGATTTCCATTACAGGCGAGGACCGCCGCGAAAAGCCCCATCCGCCGTGTAACTTGCAAAACGACGCGGAAGCGAGCATCGCGTGCGGTGCTGCGCCGTTTTTGCGCGGGAGGCGGCGCGCACACGCCAGAAGTGAAACGCGCGCAAATCGAGCGGAGCTCTCTTTCCGTTCGGACACTTTTTCTCCCCTTTGCTGCGGCCGTCTCGGTTCATGTGTGCTTACTTTACCAGTACTCGCGGAGCGAATGATAAACGCGCAGATTCGGATCGGGCAAAAAACGGGGGAGGCTTAATTAGCCGGGGATATATATATATATATATATATATATATATGTGTGTGTACAGCGCGCCGTAGTTGTCGGGGGGGAAAAAATGGCTAACGAGAGATGACCTACTAGCGATTGGAATCGACTACAACTCGCGTTAATTACTCACTGCTGGCTGATGGTTCTTCGAACTGGTGGGACTTGTTGGCTTCGTTCTGAGATTCGGTGGAGGCGTGGATGTTTTTTTTTTTTTCAGTTACTTGTAAAAAACGAAAATCGTTGGTTGAACCTTTGGTTTCTCTTCGCTGCTGTTTAAACATTAGGCATGATTGTTCGAGTTAAGAATGCGACATTGTGCGAGTATCAATAATACATGCGTGCGGGTTATTGGCGAGTTCGCTAATTGAATCGTACATTATAGGCAAGTTTTGTTATGCGCTAATCAATTAATTTGGCTCCGTATTTACTTTCGTTCGGGCTGCCTGAGTTCAACAACGTGTTATGACTTTGTGTAATATTAACGAGCTGTTTCCGTGTTTCTTGCACTCTGTATGGAATATGAGGTGGAAAAATCAACTGGATGGAACGGGTTCGAGAAAATTTGATTTGAGAAATAAAAAATAAGATTGAAATTAAAATTAATCGGAGAAGCTTAATCCTGAGCTTTGATTTGACCCTGATCGAGATTATTAAGTATTCAAATGGGTTAGCGTATTCAGTCACAGCCTAATTTCACGCGTCAATATTGTGGAACCCCTCTTTTATAAAGAAAATAGAAAAAAAAAAAAAAAAAAACGCATTACTGCTAAAAATAAACTCTGATAGAATGGCCATACGCGTAAGTTCCGTAATAAAAATAATGACAACGGATCCGTCCGCGCGTGTGAAGCCTCGTGCTTGAACTTCCTCTCGAAACACACCCACACACGGAGAGAGCAACAGCTAGTTCACACACAACCAACGTCCGCGCTTCTGTACACTATATGTATACATGTATAATACAATACGATACATGTAAGTGCACAACACATGCGGCCCGCGCGAGACGCACGGGCTCTAACGGTTAATTAGCAGAAGGAGCCCGGCCTCCTCCTACTCTTACCTCGTTAAAGCCGGCGCCGGCTCCTTCTCTCGCTCAGTCCGCTCCCGTGTCCTCCAGCTTACGACCGGCCGAGGCTCGCCGGGGAAAAAGGCGCGATTTTCGGGGGACGCCAGTGCCCGGTTCGGCTTCCTCTCTGCGGGCCAGTGCAGCCTCCGCCGTCGCCGCACTCATCGAACCTTCCTTCCGCCACCCCCGTCCTCCCGCTCCTCTTGCTCGCCGCGACAATTTCCGCCCGTGTTTCCGCCTTCTTCTTCTTCCACTTCTTCTGCTGCTGCTGCTGATGGACCGGGACTTTTATCCAACGGTCCAACTTTGCGATTTTCCAAGCTGCGGATAGGTATACCACCACCACCACCACCAGCACCACCACCACAACCACCACCCGCGCACAGGCCCCCCCGCAGTGTATAAATCAGCGACGCACTGACGCGCACTTTGAAGTCCGGGAAAACACCGGGCCGCGAGTCTAGCTCGGGACGATGCGAATTTTTTCCCGGCCGTAAATTTAGAAAGTTAATATATCAAGCGCCCGGCGGACGTTTTTACTACTCCTCGCTCCACTTTCGCTTCCTCTCGACGATCTGTCCCCAGCCTATTTTTTTTTTCCCCCGCGACGTTGCGACAGCGGAGGGACGAAAATAATTCACACGGGCGAACAATTGTTTCGATCGGTTGGCCCGCGACAACGAGACAAGCAAAATTATGTATAAGTTTCGAAGGAAACGAGCGCACCCGCACGATCAAGTAGTCACGGACTGTACGGTCAGACGTACCCGGCCGGTCCCCTCACTGCTCGCGTATGATACTTATCGCGACAACGGCCGAGCGGCTGCACTTGACGAAAAACGGAGCCAGCGCGTGCATGCGCTCCGAAGCTCGATCGCCGAACCGCAGCAGCGATCTATCCGGTGCCTCTCCTCTCTCTCTCTCTCTCTCGGCGACTGAACTGTCGGTACTTATGTATATATGTATACGTACACGTACGAAACGCAGCACTCAAAGTATAACACCAGCGACAAGGAGAAGAAGCACCACTCGTGTAACTTATCGTGTGCAGCGACGAAGCGCGTAAAGAGGAAGCCCGGCAGACACGCGCGCACTGCAGAGACGGATGGAGGATCCGATCCCTTAATTTCCCTCCTCTTACGTAAAATGCAGGCCCGCGCGCGTACAAGCCTCTCCTCGAGTACAGCCGTGGCCCAAAGCTCGGGACCGGGTAGCGGTGGCCGCTGGCTGGCAGCAACAACAGCACGGAGGGGGGGGGAGGGGGGGGGGGGGGGCGAGACCCCCCCCACAGGGGAAGGACCCACGCACCTTGATCCTCTCTGGTAGCCTCGTACAGAGCTGCGATCGGAGAATCGGCGTTTTTTCCTTTTTTTTTAGAAATCGCGACTCGCACACGCGTCTCCGAGGAAGGGAGCTTTTTATCTCGCGCGCTCGCGTCTGGCGCGCTACTACTACTAGAACTATAGCGCCAGTGGACGGACGGACGGATGGAACGGCGGCGGTGGCAGCAGCACGCGTTTTCGCGGGAGGACGGCCGGCACGGCGATTTATTATTGCAGCGAGTGGGTATATAAGCTGGCGGAGCAGGAGGGAGGGAGAGAGAGAGAGGGACTCGCGGGAGAGCTTAGAAAACGCACGCTCCTCCTAGTGCACGCGCGGGCGCTCGCGCTGCCGCCAACGCCGCGTAGAAACGTTGCTGCCGCATGCGTGTGTGCCCACCTTCTTCTTCTTCTTCGTTGGCTTCTCCTCCTTCTCCTCTTTTTCGTAGTCCCTCGCATGCGGAGTCGGAGAGCACGGGTATATAGGAAGAGGAGACGGAGGAGAGGGCGATTTCGCTCGCTCGCTCATTCTTGGCTCGCGGATGCAGAAAGCGGAGGAGGAGGAGAGGGAGAGAGATCTAGGATAGGTGGGTAGGTTTGTGTGTGCATGCGTTCGGGGCGCATGCGCTATCGAGCGCAATGTGCTCTCCGCGGAGGAGAAGAGAAAGGCGCGCTCCCTGCGTCTCGTCAATGGTCCGCGTGGAGAATGAGAGAAATGGAGAGAAATGCACTTCTTCTCTCCCCGAAGGATTCTGGTGGACTTTGCGACGGTGCAGTGCTCTTGATGCCCATTTCAATTTTGGTCCGTCATTTTTTTCGAAGGATCGTAGTTCTGGAGCGAGTGGAGAGGAGAAGGGCCGGATTCAGGGCTGTATTGTTGCACCGAATTATTGCGTATGAGTTTACCGTGTGATTCATTTTTACTGTACGCGTTATTACGAGCTTGAGAGCTATGTTTACGTGTGCTAAAGTACAATTGTTTCGATTTTTTAAAAACCATAGCTTTACTTTAATTCGATTGTAAATCAATACCGATAACATGGATTCAATGACGATTACGCACAGAAATAGAAGATTAACTTTATCATTTTGTCTTGAGATAAAAAGAGAAACGGATGTACGATAGGGGGAGAGACTAGTCGTGGCGTCAAAGTAAAGGAAAATGTTGTTGTTTTTTTCTGGTTCCAATTGTATCAACTTTTTGAATAATTTATATACATAATTTTGTAATAAAGTACATACATATAGTAGTAGTTTTCGTACGAGATTGGAAAGGCTTTAATTTGCGAACAGAGAGGTTTGCGGCACGAGCCGTAGGCGAGGGACGTAACGAGATTCGTAAAGATGCCTATACGATCGAGTTACGAATGCTATTTTTCGTACCGGGGTCGTACCAGGGTTCCAAAAAAGCCCGAGGTAGGAAAAATAATTTTTTTGCACGTTACAAAAGAACGAAGAAAATTAAAAAAAAAAATTTCAACCAATAAATTTTATGCGAATAAGAACGTCACATCTGAAGATTTGAGCGAGTGTTGAGTTATAAAAGACTAATGAGTTTCACAGTGCACAGACAGACAATTTTGAGAGGGATAGTGTATTTTTATGGTGAAGTAAATTCACTCCGAAAAAACAAAAGATAATAGAACCACAGAAGGGTTACGCTTGCACAAAAAATATCTTCATTAAAATATGTCACCTATGATAGACACGTTATTCCCGGAATATAAAGTCAGGCGGTAAATCCAAAAAATAAAAATTCATCAGAGCAGTTTCAGTTCCGCTGGTAACATGCGTACATTAACTGTCGTACGGTCTCGTCAAACGAGCCGACCCTGAAAAACGTACGATTACGCGTAGCCGCAAGGGCACCAAGCCTCACTGTGGATTGCGGTGCCTAGCCGTCATCATTAACGCCATCGTATTATACTACAAGTCGAGCGCTTTCATGACTGTTTTGACTAATTGATAAGTGACTGCGTCATTCATAATCAGCGGCATCATTCGGCCACCGACGTGACGTAATTTCGTAAATGGCATCGGGCCGTGCGGGCGTTTGCTGCTGCTGCTGCGGCGGTACTCTTATCGATAATTTTCCGCGGAACGCGACCACCCCTTCCTGGAACGAAAGGACTTATTGCGGATTCCGAGTTACATATATAAGCTGCGTAATGCCGTAGTCTGATTTATGCACACGGATGAGTAGATCATCACGTGGATACGCTCTAGTCCCTCGGCCCGTTACGACACGGAGAATTTTTTGAAGAGCAATATTAGTCACTCGCGGGATAGTCTATTTTCAAAAGATGCGAGCACCAGGGCACTATGCATGAATACGTCCAATCTTCTCCCTCTCTTTTCTGCTTTCATATAGGAGCTTTGGCTTGCGCCCTCCCGCGCTCATCATTTATTGTTACAATCATCGAAATATTTATGATATTGAATTTACTCTCCGGGTGAATATTCGTTTTTGTCAATGGTATGAGTGACTATTTACTGATTGACATAAAATATTTACTCATTGAAATATCCAGAATTAGTTTACTGCTAATTAATGGAAAATCAGGAAAAATCTAATTTTGACCCATAGATCAGTGAAAATTCAATAAAAAATTCAATAAAGGACGATTTTCTTACAGTGATCTTTTTTGTATTAGCTAATAGTTTAAGTTGTTTTTTTCAAATACAATTTTTTTGTCAAATAAACGTAGAATATATACATCAGCTCTAGGAAAGAGTTCATGTTCGAGCTTTATGACTTTGTACATTGAAAGGGTGATTTCGAATTGTCAAAAGGTATAGGAAGCACTTTTAATAAATAGATATGTATCGTTTAAAACTCATTCGATCAATTCTCGCTTGATCGTTGCGTCCATCGATTTTCAACTGCAAACACCGGCAAAAATGCAATCATCAAGCAATAAAGAGCTCAACCAACAATTATTCCAATTTCTCACACCACTCGATGAAACATATCATACAAAGCCAAAGTCGATGCTCTTCGATAACCAAGCGGTGACGATTCAACAGACTGTAAAAACCCCCCGGAATAAATCGGCTGTACCAGAGTGCAGTGCAGGCACAGCGGCGGGCTAAACAACCGCATCAAAACAGAGGGAAAAAGAGAGCCCTCCAAAAAGAGTGGCGTAATAGCAAGGCGATGGAAAAAAAAAAAAACAAAAAAAGAAGAGAAGGATCCCGAGCGTATAACAACCGCATCGCGTTGCGCACTCTTGCACCCGCAATTTTTTCCTGTTACCCGCTTTTAGCGAGCGAAGAGAGGGAAGAGAGGCAGGAATAGGGGGGAAAAAAAAAAAAAACGAGCGAATAAAACCCACGGGTGTGGTGTATGCCCCGCGCTGGGATGGGAGACGGCTGCTAGGAAATGGAGGGCGAACGGAGGGAAGTCCGCCACTCGGCCCGTGGGGATTTTTACCTCGTTTTTTCCGGCCGCCCCTCGTCCCGTCCCCCGGCGGCGCTTTTGTTTTCCCCTATTTTCCGGTTTTTCCGGCGCCCGAGCAACAAGTTGCGGATTATAAAAATCACTCTGCGGTCCCTCGACGCTGCGGCCGGGAGGGATGAGAACGAGGGTCGAGAGCGGAAAAAAAGGCGAACGAGAAGAGGAGGAGGAGAGGAAAAAAAAAAGTACACTCGTGAACTCGAGAGCACGATCGTGTAAATACACCAGCACGTATGCACAAACACGCGTGCATCTGCATGCACGGGCAGCATGTAGAGCTTGCGCTGCGGAGGGAGAACGGGAGAGCTTAATTCGAGGGATTCGATTAAGCGTTATTTAATCAGTTCGGGGCTAATTCGCCGCTCGAGCGATATCTACCTGCACGCTCTGTGTATATACACACACTGATGCGCGAGTAGAGTGCGTAATGCACGTTTCACGGCTCTTTGATTACCGCGTATACTTGCCCGAATTTTTCTCGCCTTCGCTTCTGTGTAAACTGTAAACAATGGATGGTACACGACTTTCGATCCTATATTATTCACAACAACAATAGCTTCGCGTAAATGTATCTTTGCGCCGAGTCTTTTATCGTTGTAGTCGTTGAGCTGTTGCGAAAAATAACAATAACATATTCAATGAAATCGCACGATGCAAAACTGACGGAAAAAAAACTTCTTTTTTTTTGTTCCAGGTACGTGCGCATATTTTTAAATTGGATTCGTCATTGGCTTCGAAAAATATCAGCAACGGTGAGTACTGACAGCGTTATCCATTCAAAATCCACGCCCGCAAATGAATACAAAAAGCTGCCCCCCCCCCCCCCCTCTTGACTGCACTGTACCGATATTTCACCGAAATCGAAAACAAAAATGCAAAAAAAGACCCTTTCCCCGGCCATCGATGGACACGCGTGCATAAATTTCAATCGGGCGCAGGCAAAAATGACCCCCAAAATCCGCCGCGTCATCAAAAGAATGACCCCCGCCCCCGCAGTAACTCTCGCCAAAAGAGCAGCAGCAGCAGCGCACCCTCCTGAAAAATCATCATCGTCATTGCACGCAGCTTGTGTATATTATGTATATGTAAACGAATATGACGGCCATCGGGAACAGCCGTCGCAGTCGCCCCCCCCCCCCCCTCCCCTCCTCATGACCCCCATCCCAAAGCAGCCTATAAAAAAGTCAACTGCAAAAATCGTCTGCACACCCGATGCAAATCCACTGTTGCCTCGGTAACGGTTGAACGGTATATATACCCAGCGAGGAGCAACTGCAGCATACATACATACATGTATATATATACACATCAGAGACAGGGAGAAAACATTCATGCATCGTGCGTGAAAAAGACGGCACGTGGGAGGACGCGGCTGCAGCCGATCGAGCGGTCCACATCAGTGGGGGGAGGAAAGATCTATAGATGCGGGTCGACGCACACACACTCGAGAGTGCGCATGTGTACAAGTACGCGCTCCTGCGCGTGTGTCCGTATGCATATATTTTGTACACGCGTACTTGCACCGTATACTTACCCTGCATGGTCCACGCGCGTGGACCGCGCGGAGAGGCGAGTGTGTAAAGAGCGAGCGAGAGATGTAGCTGCAGAGCAGCGGCGGCGCTGTCCCCGCGCGCTTCTCTATCCATTATTCTTCCTCCCCCGTCTACTCCTCCTCCTCGCGTGCACGTACACAGATACTGCATGGACCACGCGTATCTCTCTCTCGCGCTGCGTACGTGCAAAAGAGAGAGGAGGTCTACTACTATAATACACCGAGTGTCGTGTATATACGTGTGCATGTATATATATAAGTACCCGCGGGGATGTACGGCATCGCGAGCGCGATTTACATTAAACGGCAATGCGCGCGCGAGGGGGAGAGAGGAAATCATCCGAAAACACGGACCTATGTACATGTATACGCTATCGGTGCGCCTCACGAGCATGTTATATATATATGGGTGTATGAACTGCAGGTACGTGTGGAGATGCACCGCCGTTTGTCTCTCTCGCTCTCCATTTCTATACGGGCTCCAGCGCTCGCAGTGCCATTCTGTAAAACATACGCCGGAGCGCATGTGCTATTATCCGTTTTGAGCTCGTTCGGCTGCAGATCGAGTCACTGGACCTTTTATTCCTGGTTGGAGTTTGGGTGAGAATCGTGTGCTGAATTTCCTTTTTTCTAAAATTTTCTACCAAAAAGTATTCCCTGAACTTGGGATGGTCAGCAGCTAATGCCACTTGGAAGTTGTACTCAATGACGTAGGGGAAAATGTACCCTATGTCACGTTATTTCGATTACATTTCACAAAATTGCAATGAATTAATACAAAACGCACGAATGACGTCTATAGTTACAAGAATCATTTTTTACGGTATTTTTGTGCAGTAAAAGTTTCACTTGTTTAAAAATCGTGAAATATTTTCCACTACTTCCCTAGTTGTACACTCATAAATTTGTAACAGTGGTTTTTCACTTTCTCAAAACCATATGAGTAAGTACAATTGCAGGAAAATCACAAACAAAATTTTCTCCGCCAACAAACTCCTCCCACGCGCGAAAAAACAGTACAGCTCAGGGCACGCAATCGCTTCTTCCTCAATCATTCCTCGAACACTGCCCATCGTAGCGCGTAATATAATATACCGCACGCACGCGCCCGTCCACCGGTCGAACAAGAAATCTCGCTCGGGATGGATATATTTTTACGACCCCCGTAAAACAGTGCTCCCACTCCCCCTCCGTATACCATAGAAAAGTCGTATCTCACGTGGAACGTCCTGGAGCCTTTTTCCTCCTGCATGCTTTATATATATTTATATTTACAGCACACACTCCAACAATCGCTTAGCCCGTTTCAGCTCCTATCCTCTTTACTTCCCGGCTATCCATAAATTAGCAAAATTATTCAGCATCCAGAGCACCTATGTATAGGTACACGCTGCTGCTGCTCTTTTCTCTCACTTTTTGCCTCCTCGATCCTTCCCGGCCTCTCCCCCTCTTTCTCCGCAGCTCATCTTTTTTGCCCCCCCCCCCCGCCCCCTTCTCTCCCACTCGCTCGTAAAAATCAAGCCGAGTGTATGTAGTGTACAGCCCGCGGGAGGAAGAGCGTCCGGTTCTTTGTTTATCCCTCTCCGGAGTAGGTATGATATTTTCCGGAAAACGCGAAAAATCTTTATTTTATAAAACGTACTTTCGGGCCGCGGGGGCCAGCCGGGAGAAGAACAAAAGTCGCGCGGGCACGCGTCCCGGTATAATTTCAGCGCGCACGGCTCGTTGCGGGGAGCGTGGCAGGGAGGAGGACGATCAATCGTGCGCCCGAAAAGTGTGGCAGGTCGCGCGGAGGAGAAAAATGGACCGAAGAGATACGCGCGATCGAGATCAACGGCTGATTTGCGTCACGATGAAAAAATTACGGAAAAAAAAAAAAAAAACGTTCAGCGTGTAAAATATGTCACGAGCAAGCCCATGTACGATCCTACGTTGGAAATAACCATGCGCAATAATAGCCGTCCTTTCTTAAAAACGGCCGTCCCGGCCGCGCTGTAAATTAAAATAAATAGCCGCGAGAATGCGCCTCCGCCGTAACTCACGAGCTATCTTAGCAGCGCAAAAAAGAACCATTAGGGATAGGAGCTAGCGACCGAGGGGGAACGCAAATCAAAGCAGCGGTGGTGTATATAGAGGAGGGAGCAGCGGCTCTAGCAGCAGCAGCCGTACTTTTTGGGAACCCGGAAAAAGACGGAAAAGCGATGCTGCGGAGCCGGAGCGAGAGAGACCAACGCACGGGGGGGGGGGGGGGGGGGGGGGGGGGGGGGGGGGGGGGGGGGGGGGGGGGGGGGGAGGTCGCGGGCTGAGGAAGGCAGCGGTTTTCTAGAACGCCTAAAAATACGTGTCGTCGTCGTATATAGTCGACGGCCTGCCGCTGCTGCTTGTCCTGCACACCTATATAATACTGCGCTTGCACTGCTTGCAGTACTAGAGTCGGGGGGGCTCTCGCGGGGAAATAAAACGGCCGAGAGCGAGAAAAGCCGGGGCTGCTGCTGCGTATACGTATAGCTCGTACGCGCGCCTAGAGGAGAAAATAAAAAGGCCAAAAGAGCGAAAAGCATCTAAAATTGGCGGACCGACTTTGCCAATACCCCGGGAGGGGGTCGGGGGGCTTTGGTCTTTCCACTCGTGCGGCGGTGCAGCCTGTGCTGCGCGCATGCAGTAATAATGTATACATGTGCAGTGTGTGTGCATGAAGCTGCGGAGTCAAGGGGGCAAGGGAAGCTCTGCGGGCAACGCGTACGCTCTCTCTCTCTCCCGGCTCATATGTATACGCGTTGTATAGTGGAAGCAGCGGTGCCTCGCGTGCGCGGATTTTCTTTGTTTGGGGCACCGATGCCCGATCGTAATGCATACGCGTGTGCGCTCTCGCGAGTTTATTCCTTTTTTTTTTTTTCACTCTTATTGATGCGCCGTATATTTAAATCCGCGCGTATCTGATTGAGCTCGCGGCCCCGGGTGTGTATTAATTTGAATATTTAATCGGCAATTATAATTCATCATGCAAATTTTATATCGAATTCCGAGTACGGCTCTGGTATATACTTGCTGTGGATTGGGAAATGTAGGGGGTTTTTTTTTATATAGACGCTGGCAGTATCAATCGTTTAAAATTAAATGTTTGTATTTTTATTCAATCGACCGTACTTACACGAAGAAAAGAACTGCGCTAACTTTTTACAGTAAAACTACGGTAAAAAGTCCCCGCAATAAACATCACGGTCACTGGTGCGTGGCGTCCAAACTTTATGTAGTTTAACGATAAAAACCACAATAATTATTTTCTCGAGGTAGGATTTTGAAATTCCACCGTGCCTCGAACGAATTTCCGTGCCCACGTCGACATTTAACAGATGCTTGGAAAAACCGAAAGCCTGCCAAAGCCGATAACACCGGCGCGCCGCGCTAGATCCCCAAACAAGGCACTCAGAAAACATGGCGCGCTCGCAAGAAAGAAAAACGAGACGACGAAGAAGTACAGAAGTAGTTGGGATAGTCTCGCCCAGATTCGTGGCTTCCGCGCGCGAATAGAATCGACCGGCTGCGGCTCGTCTACGAATAGAAAAGAAGTCGGGCCTCCCCTGTGCCCTCCCGCGCTCGTTTTTTCTCGTTTTTTTTTTTTTTTCCCAACCGCGGTATCGCTCATTTTGTTCGTTTGCTCCTATGTATGTGCGTGCGCGCCTGCACTACAATACTTACGCGCACACGCCCGCGCACACTGCAGCAGTAGGTGTCGGCTCTTTGCGACGCTCCTCTAACCTTGCCTCTGGCGGGGCGGAAGCGAGCGAGAAAGAAACGACGAATGAGCTGCAGAGGCGAGGCAAAAAAGTGAGACGCAGGCGGGCAGGCGCCTGGCCTTGATCAGAAAATAGAACCTCAAAAACTTACCGCTGCTCGTTCGGGAGGAGCCACTTTCCTCCCTCTCTCTTTCGGAGGAAAATTTTTTCGATGGCTGAACTTTTGTTCTTTTCTCCTCTCGTTTTTTATAGCGTACAGTGGAGCTTGAATCGCGCCGAGCTGTCGAATTTTTGTGCATTCGGGTGTCGTTGGGATGGAGACAATTTTGATTGTTGTTTTTTTTTCAATCAGCGTCCATGTTAATCGTGCGCTTTTTGTATAATAATTTATTTCCGATGTACATGTTGAAATCTTATTTCCTTTCGTAAATTTTTTTGAACTTGAGTTCTTTTTACGATTATTTAACATTTTTATTGCCGATATGGATTTTAAAATTGTGGTTCCTTTATTGTTAGAAAAGAGTTTCTCTCAAAAGAAGTTATATTTACATTCAAGCATCGAACAAACGAAATAACTAAATTAGCTCATGACACCGATATCAACGATGGTTGACCACTATCAGCTTGGCTGTTGAACGTTTTCAAAAGTTCATTTTCTACAAACACATTATTTATCACAACTTGAAATTAAAATATTGCAATATCAAGGATTGCGGAAAATAATCTAATTAAAAAAACAAATAAAAAAATAACGTTCCACAACTTTCAATAGAACGTCTCGTTAAAGAGCGCCAAAGCCTTAAATCCGTTATACCTCCGAGTGCGTGAATCCTTCGTCGTTCCGCGTACGTTTTGTATACATATAACATCACGGAGGCAAAGGGAAACAGGAAGACGAGGACAGAGAGCCCAAATCGAGCCTGAACGGGATCCCTGCGTTACCGACGGGCAGGGAAGAGCGGTCAGGCGCACTGGCTGAGTGCGTCCGGTCGATATGGCCGGCTCGCCAGCAGATGCCAGCATCGAACCGCCCAAACTGTCCGGCCGAGACGCTCTGTCGGGTACTACTTTTTATCTTATTTTTTTTATAAACTATTTGCCCATCAACATCCGAACAGCATCATTTTACATCAGCCGCGGAAATTAAAAAAAAATCGACCCCAAGTTTTGGATAAATCGATCGAATATTTTCATAAAATCAACATAACAAAAACAATTTTATCGCCTCTTCAGGAACATATCGAACCACCAAACAACCGGTACACGAACAAATCACTTCACCAGTCCGCGAGAGCGTGGCAAAGAAAAAAAAAAAAAAAAAAAAAAAAAAACACCCTCCCTTCCACTAAAAAAAACATCCTCCATTCAATTATCGCAAACACAGCCGAACGGAACAACGGACAGCTTCGCCCACGCAGCGTCCGAGCTCATTATTCATCCGTGCGCGCGATTCATTTATCCCGCATAGCGTGCACGGCGTGAGAACAATATACTCGGCGCTATAGGGCTGCAGCTCACCCAGCCACCCACGCTTGCTTCGAAAATCGGCACCGGCCGCGACCTGCTTTTTGCGGCCGCAAGATGCTGTCCCTCCCGGCTGTACACGGCTGAACCCGAGCCTGCGTGCATATATATATATTCTGTATGCTATGCGCACGTATGCGCCCTGACAATTAACACGGCTCGTTCATTAAAAGTTAAATTAGTTCGCGCGGACGATGGCTGTGTGCAGGCGTGGGAGGGAAGATGACGGAGTTCTTGCCTTTTCATGCATGCGGCTCCCAACTGCGTGTGCGCGCATACTTCGGGACGTTACGAGATTTCGCGCCGATAGTGCCACTGACCACACTGCCATTGCGTTATACGAATCCCGCAACCGTGGCGCAACCGTGGCGCCCTCCGTTTCCAATCGGAGAGGGTGTTTTTTATCGGGTGCCCGAAAAAACGCCCCTCGACTGGCGAGAGCAACGAAAAATCCACTGCATCACCCGTCGTATGGTTTTTCATTCTCGTCGTCTTCCCTGTCGCAGCGCGCCCCTCGGGGTTTTTTTCCCCCTCGCCGGAGACTAGTACTATGCCCCTCAGGCGCCGGTGTCCCCCCCCCCCCGGGCGCCGATTGTTGTCCCCCGAGATGCATCGGCCCGTCGGTACCGGGCGGACAAAAAGTGACGGGTGTCGGTAGAGCAGGGGTCGGGGGTTGGCCGGGACAGGGCGCGTCCCCCCGTGGTGCCTTTTTTTCCGGCCTGGCGCGCGTGCCCCGGCGGATCATGGGTGGAAAAAAGGGCGGGGACGTTTTTCTGGTGTGGGGACGATCGGGTGCCCCTCGAGATCGCTGTAGGGTGCGCGCGCGCGTGTGGTGTGTACGCGCTCTGAATGGAGCTGTTGTAAATTGATGTCGGTCCTTGGGTTGTGTATACGGTGGGTATTATACAGTAAAGGCGTGCGGCTATTTTAATGTGGGTAACTGCAGACGTGTACTATAGGTGCGAGGGAAAATGAGGATGTTCTTTTGGTCGATGGCTGCAGCCGTTTTGCGCGCTGTGAAGTTCCGATTGTTTTTTTTTTTTTTTTTCTGTAATAGGTGCAAGTTGACACTTTGAACACTTGCGCAAGTGTAATAATGTTTTTTTGCGTGAAATATTTTAATCGATATTTTTTGGCTGATGATTCGTGAATCGATGAACTGTCACTTTTTTAATTGGCCCTTCTCTATTTACTTTGTGATGCCCGTCAGATCTTTTTCATTCGTTAATACATTCATTCATTCGTGACATTTATACATGGAGCGATGGTTTTTTTACTCGGTTACCAACGGTGGATTACAAAACCCATCTCGTAAACGTACCTATCTATACTATGATAAAAAAAATATTTCTTTCTCTTTCATTCTCAATTAACCCGGTGAACTTTAATAATGTAGTATTATAATACTTACGCTCAATGTAAATCTCCGATGAGCATTAGGATTATAAACACGTCTGTTTTTTGCCACTCTCCCCTATATTATAGAGCAGGGTATAAAAACAGCGCATTAAAAACGTGTGCCCACCCTACCCCAGCCTCCATCAGCATATCCCAAAAAAGACCCTACCCTTATTCAATATTCACCAGCAGCCGTGCTAAATATTCACACCCCTCGTACCCCATTACCGCACAAAAAAGGGCAAAGTCTGAAAAAAACCCGTACATTAGGCGTGCGTGTGCCAACGTTAGGTAGTGAAAAA
>JAPYYV010020800.1:0-17643 GCA_030522625.1 Copidosoma aretas
AAAGGGCACAGGCGCCACTCACACCCCCCACCCCCCGCCAGGAAGAAAAAAAAAGAGAAAAGCCCCCACACACACACACACACACACACACACACACACACACACACACACACACACACCCCATGCAAGTGTAGCATCATCACCAGAGCCAGCGGCCGGGCCGCGGGTGCCGCTCGCGCGCGACCCCCGGGGTCCGAAAATTAATTACGCCGCGGCTGATTTGAATCAGGACTAATTGATCCTCGCCGGCTCCAGGCCCCGATGTCGCGCAGCACCGCGCGCGTATTATATACACACCCTATCCGCGGCACAATCTTCGACTCGTCCTCCCCGCTTCGCATCTTCCCCCGACATCTCGATCCCTCGCCTCCTTCTTCTCCTCGTCGTCGTCTACTGCTGCTCTCCTTACATTCCTCCCCCGCGAAAGTGAAGGTCTCACTCGTTAGCGGGACGACCCTAGCCCCCCCCCCCTCCTCCCGGGTCTCTCTTGAAATACATTCTCCGCACTCCGTTCGAGGATTACGAAAGTTTCGTCAAAGTTATATTATGCCGAAAACGGGCGGGCGGAGGAGAGATAGCGGCGCTCCCCGATTATTCCGGGCTGCGTACGGGGATCGATCGGCGCCCCGGCGCTTATTAGCTTTTAACTACTTTGCATCCCGGGCCCTCTCCCACGAGATCCCTTCCCCACCGAGGTCCTTCCCCTACGAACGCCCAACTTGTCCTCATTGGGTTTTAGCGGGTATTAAATGTACTATTTGCGGATTGTTTGCCGATCCGAGCGCGCGCGCGGAGTGCTTGGTGCGACATGCTCTACTGTTGTACGTTATTGGTATTATGAATCGTCGTTGTGCTGGGAAAGTCGATATTGCGCCAGTCTGATTGAAGATTGACGTGATCGGAACTTATATTCTAGGGTGTATATAGTTTATCGTATGAATTAAACAGTTGACGATAATTAGAGTGTCTGGCATGACCAAGGCAGTATTAATTTAAATATGCTTAATACTCTATGTACAACAGTATTAGACTTGACTTATATTTTCTCGCCGTAATATTCAAAAATAATATCCATGAAACGTAATGATCTATCCTACCATATTTATCCATTATTTATCCATTATTTGGAGATAGAATTATCACAACTGTGAAACAGGCAATAAGTTTAGCTAACCATCACTTGTCAGATCAAGCTGTAAAAATATTCAAAAGTGTATGGTGACAGACATCATCATTTTTTTGATAAGTCGATGTTAATCACTCGGGTATACTTTTTATGTGCGAAGAATAATTTAAAGATGCACCAGTAATACGTCTTAAAATAATGAGATAAGCTTATGTTTCAGTGGAACATGCGATCAAGGGTTATCTTTGATCGAGCCATCGTAGGTGAATAAAAAATAGTTGACGCGCGAGAACTTCCCACTTTGTACTTTATTCGCTTACATAATTATGCGCATACGATTAATAATTTTTTTCTCCGGTAAAGCTGAATCTCCCAGACATAAGAATGCCCAAACATAAGGTGTTTGATAAAAATGTGTGTTTTATCAGAACACTTACTCATCTCGCAGACGCAACTAATAATAAAACGGTACCATATGCTAAGACATGAAATATGACGGCAGATAAAAATTAGTCTCATTCGATAATTTCGGGCAGTCCTTACTTTTCGGGCTTAAAGTGTAGACGTTGAATTTGTGAAAATGAAAGTGATAATTCTCGCGTTGGGTATACTTGTGACTGTCCAGGCAATGATTCCAGTATGTATATATATGAAGCAGTGTCAGACACAAAAATTCATAAAAATAATCGCATTCACTTGACAAATAATATCTCTTTTTCTTTTACGCGATAATCTTTTAAGAGAACGAATTATGAAGCTAATATCAGAAAAATAGCTGGAGCTTTGATTACTCGAATATCCAGGTCGTCGCAAAGGATGGATAATTATGCAGTCCGCGAAATGAATCATTTCAATTTGACCACTGCAGATCCAGCTAAACTGTCAGAAGATACTGTCAACAGTAACGCAGCGATAGTTGCCATGAGGGTAGGTACAAGTTTTTATTTGCATTCGTGATAATACAGGGTTGAATTGACGAAAATAAAAATCGCAAAAAACTGTATTAAAGGAAAGATTGGAGGCTGACAAAAAAAAGGGAAAAGACACTGATTATATTTGGGCGATTGTGGAGCCAGCGACATGCGAGATGATCAATAATTTCACAAAGGTAGTCATCGAAGAGATCGACCGGGGAAGAATTTTATTGGAGCTTTCCATAGAAGCTTTGAGGGAAGTAAGTTATTTTTAGTATATATATTACATCGTAAATTACCGTTTTTACTATATTCGTACAATAATGCTCATCGATTCTACGAAGGAAATCAAAGTTGTCAACAATACTCTGAACCCTGGCAATGTCAACGAACTAATCAAGCAGTGCAAGTTATACCCGCTTACGTGTATAATAGACGATGAAAAATATACCTCGCGGGTCGCAGTGATGAGAAAGTTAGTCTACGCTCTGAAGGGAACTGCTGACCGAGTATTGGACGAAATGCGCCAAACCTTACAGCTCAGAGTGTCCGAAATGATTGTGGACAAAATAGTAGTGCCCCTATCCAAGTATGAGGCAGAGCACTCGTAATTTAAATTAGAACGCTGTTAAGGTATTTCACCTTTCTGTGAAAGAATATCATCATTTTTATTAATACTGTCATTGATAACATCGTTTCATTCATAATATGTACATGTTATTTTTTATTGTTTTTGATCGTTTAATAAAGTTATAGTTGGTCTTCTTTTGTAAGATATCACGTGAGGACTGTTGATTTTGAAATAATAATAATAATAATAATAATAATAATAATAATATGCTGACCCTTTTTTTCGTTACTTGATTTTCTGTAAAATGAGTTTTTTTTTTCTTTTACAAAACAAAATTCATGAGGAAGTATTCTTAACTTCTATACTCCAAAATTTTCTAAAGATATTGAAATGTTTATGATGCGCCACGAGACTTATTTTCTGTATTAAAAGTGTTTTCAATAGGTTCACCCTATTTTTACTTATTTTAGATACATTAAAAACAATCAATTGATTTTCTCAAAAATATTAAAACAAATGGGATTTTCTTTTTTTTACGTCACTATTTAGAAATTCAAATAATCTTTATTAATGTTAAAAATGTATCGCGTACGAAGAAGAAGAGTCGACGAAAAATTCTGTGAAAGTCTACACTATCAATAGCACAGGTGTGAATTATGCGCATCTGGCGACATTCGAATTCGATGTTTGGGTAATTTGGTATATAAAGATAAAGAAGCTATGCAGACTGCTCCGAATAACAGTTTCGGTTCGTTTATTATATAAGATACCGAAGAAAATCTCTGGTGAAATTTTTTTGAGCTCTAAAAGCATAACTCAACAACAATAAAAGTTCCCTCTTGTCAGAGTTTACCGCTAGAGGAGCCGTACAATAACCCCGACCGGTTTCCGGGCGTTCCTCCGCGCCTTACATCCCAAATGAATGAAAAAAATCGTCCACCGTAAAAATCCAAAATAACAGCGAGAAAAACAAAACGCTCCCACGATCCTCTCGCAGGGCGGGCACGGGGAATTCTATTTTCCGTCCATTGTTTTGAATTTTTTTACTCCCCCCTCCTCGAACCGCAAGCTGGGCGCTCGTGAGCGTCGCGCCCTACCCTGTCGTGCGTTGCGTCTTCTGTAACGTAAGGTATCTTCTACACGATCGCTCGTATAAAGTGAAAGACTGCTCCCACGTGACCCATTAGACTTCCGAACAAGAGAGCTATTATATACTCGAGGTTCCTGTAAGGAGCATCAGTATTCCAGAAATTTCACAAAATATAAAGAAACTCTTCGAGTGAGAGACGAAATACATAAAGTTTTGAGGTGACGAAAATAAATTTGAAATTCAATCGAAAACTTTTTGTACCACGAATTGAAATTTTTCAAATGTTTCTCAACGACGCGATATTTAACAGGTATACCGGCTTCTTTTGATCAATAAGGCATGACGCGTCATAAGCTACTTATCTCTTGTGTAAATTTATTTTTCAACCTTCGTGTTATTATCGGTTGACGACGGAAGTGTCACTGGAGGTGACTTTCAATCGCTAAAATTATAAGGTCCAATCCCCACCCCAAATATTACATATTTTTCGAGAAAAGAAGGAGAAATTGTAAGACAATTTTTAAAAACAATTATGTTTCAACTTAGTCGGTACAGAAAGAGTTCTGAGTCTCGATCACAATATTGTAGTTGCAATATTGTATTAAATTTTAACTCTATACTGTGTGCAACAATATTAATTAGACCATGAAACATATCTCTTTTAAAAACTTCAAAATAATAGACTATTCGGCGTAACCTACTGTAATAAAATAGCTTTCTTCTTACAATGCTTACAATAAACATTTTACTTTTGTGCTAATTTAAATACAGTTTTTAGTTAACAGCACTTGTAAATACTGCAACAAAATTTTTTTAAACGTGTATCTTATAAACTACTGAAGATGTATAAAAAAAATTGACTAAATGGCAAAAGGTCACACGTGCAGTGACACTAACAACTTCTTTACTGAACCAGCCCATATATTTTTATGAAGCTATAAAAAACTGTATCAGAAAAGTTTCGTTATTGTAGCCGAGAAACAAAAGAGAAAACAAAAGGCGCGGGTAAAAGTTATAAATACACTCGAAACATAATTTATTGGGAGGAGTTAATAAAAAAAGCCCCCTGTCATTAAACTTCTGGTAAGAATCGTATTAATTTGGCGAGGTTCAAGTAACTGTGCGCCTACGGTTAGATTAACAGCTCTGCAGCGGAGCTACTAACTCTGGCGGCAGTTAACGGCTGAGAGGAGAGAGCGAGTGAGTGAACTCGAGACACCCTTTGTCTTATTTATTTCTTTGGGAGGACAATAAATTTCTGAGTCAATAAAAGATGCCGCGGGGACCTGCTCTTCCTGTTTGAGTATTCATGGCATATTTTATGGATTAAAATGTGTTGCACTGGTTAAAAAATAAATGAATTCCTCAGTCTTCTCATTTTTGATGTTTGGTTTATTTATTCATTTATTGCTCTATTGTCATATATTTTGTTTTACTTACTTGATCCAATTTATTTAAAACGTACATATACATTTTTTGCAAAAAACATGCTTCGATGAATGCTAATGCTTTTTTTAAACGATTGAAAATGGAACAACTTTAATAATGACTATACTTTTGTGAGTTTATTTACTTATAAGGTGTTTACAACTTATTTAATTCTTTTTTTACATCAAAAGTTGATAAATGCTCTCTTACAATGAAAAAAATTGTCAGAATTCCAGATAAGTTGATACAGGATTCTTTTTATTTTAGTATATTGAACGCTTAATGGAATAAAACAAACGCAAACAATGCGATGCTGAAAAGAATAGGAGAAAAATAAACGAAACACGTGCAGGGATGAACAAGAAAAATAAAGCCGAAGTTAGAATGGGAAGTAACGATGATGAAGTGCAAGGAGGGACTAAAAGGAGAGATAAAAAGAGGCGCTTAACAGTGTACGACATCGAGGGCGTCGGGGATCTTAAAAATCTCCGAGAGAGGTAGAGAGAGAAAAGGTGTCCCGTGGCCAGTCTGCGAAAATATAAAAGACTCAGACGCGGGAGATGCGCTTTTTCAAGATTGGCTCGAGAAATGTGTGGGTATGCGTGTAAGGGACAAGGAGAAGCAGCTGCTGGACGGAGGAATCCAGGGGATCGTATCGACCGGGGGAGGGAGAGGAGGAAGAGGAGAGCCGCGATAAATCGCTGAAAAAGGGAGACAAGAAGGACTGGGGCTACGGATTTGCATTTCGATCGTTATTTGTCTCTCTCGCCTTGATTCTCGGAAGCCAGCGGGTCGAACGAAAAAACTAGCGCGTGTTTTCGTGAATGTGAAATAAAAAATAATGTTGGATAAATGATACGTGCTACTTTTTTCGATAAAACCATTTGGCTCTATCACGAAAAATACTGTTTTTCGTATTATTTTTTACAAAGTTTTTGTGACATACAAAGGTCTCCATGGTTATTATGCAGGTTTTAATGCGTATACGAGGTAGAAACTTTTTTACCGATAATAGTAACTGTAATAATAAGTTTTAAACAATAGGAGATTATCAACGATCTAATACAGTTTTTTATAACCATTTTTCATTATTTTATTCCTAAAGGTGAACTACTTACATGTGAAATATGTTTTGAAAATTTTTTTTCCAAATTAAAAGAGTTGAGTAATCGAGTGGCAAATTTTTGAGTCATACAACCAGTAATTTCACTGTACGGCTCAATTTACTTTCAATGTTTTCATATTAGTAATTTATCGATCTCATTTGAGATTACTGCAAACGGTTATTAACTTTCACAGTTATACCATTTCACATGTATCGATACGAAGCGTGTGAAAGCCATTAAATTTTGCACTTCGTGGCGAGAGTTTAATGGATACACCTAATTATTACGTCGATATTTAAATTATTTATTATTCTCACCATGTAATTGGTATAAATAAGATAAAACCAATAATATTAATGATGATGAAAGTTACAAAAATAGACTTCATCCATACGCTATATAATATTGATTAACATTAAAAAATGAAAGCATGAATTATGAAATCCGATTCGAAAGAAAAAGAAAAAAAAAGAATCGTGTGCTCAGCGACCGATAAAGTACACAATGGAGAGTAGATTAAGTAAGTAATCGGGGGAGCAGTGCACAGCACGAGAATTGAAAGGAACGAGGCTCCGATTCCTCACGGAAGGCGAGACCGGAGAAAAAAGCCCTCCCTCCCTCCCTGCCCGCGTATACTACCTTTCCTCGGCTGGCTGCGAAAAAGAGAAGACAGCGGGAGGGGGAAAAAAAAAAATAACGAGCACGAAAAAGTCGCGCGAAACGTTTAAATCTCCTTCTCTTATTTACTCCTCGCGCGAGAGCGGGGCGAGTGTAGCTAATCCCTGGGGAGGAAGTATACACCGCCGCGCTCTCAAGGATGCCGGGTGAAAGAGAGACGGCCGAGCGAATCGAACGTGCCGAGTGGGACGGAACAAAAAGTAAAGAAGGAAGGGAATCTCCAAGTTTACCAGACGAGAAGCAATAATAGCCCGGTTTTTTTCTTTTCTTTTTTTTTTGCTCCATCTCGCGTTATCTCGTTCGTCCTGCCCTGCACCCCCTCCCCCGTGTATGTACTTGCGACCGAGGCGGTTATTTGTTTAAGGTTCGGGGGGGCAGAAGTATGACGGCGGACGAGCCAATTTTTTCCGATCGATTTTTCACGAGTGCGCCTTTTTTTCATTATTTGCACGGTGGGGCCGGATCTCTTTGGGTTCGCTCGTCTTTTCTGTGCGACGTGATTGGCGGAGGGGGGGGGGGGTTAGCTTTAGCTCTTGAGCCGTTCTGGCGCAGTGACGGGCGGAGATTGTCTGTTTTAATTTGAAAAATGCAGCGATTAGAGTCTCTTCGAGGAGGAGGGATGAACTGCGGATGGGGGGAGCTCGGGAGTCGAGGGCCGCGCTGACAGGGGTTATTGAAATGTTTTCGCCGTATATGTACATGGGTACTTGGGTGTGCGTTCGGGAGAATTAAAGTTTGGCGAGTGTTTGCACGATGGCACGTAAGAAATGAAATTTTTCAACGAATTTATAAGAGTTTATTTCTAATTTTAACGTCGTTTCGAACACCTATTAGAGATGAAATTCACTTTGGTCCGTACAGCGTGACGGAACAAAATTATAAAGTACACCATCGGATAAATCGTTTTAGCATCACTTTAAAATTCGCATTTATTCTGATCACTGCTCATATTTCATGAAAATGTTTATTATTTTATTTATGTGCGTCTCGATGAACACCACAAACAACACATGCCTAAATATATATCTATTTGTAATTAATTTTTCTCGATGAAATGATTAAAGCTACGTCAGTTAAAAACGTGTAAACACGAGAAAGATATTCATGAATAAGAATAATAATAATAATAATAATAATAATAATAATAATAATATGAACAAAACAACAATAATCCAAGCACCAACCGACGAGTCAATAATGGAAATTCCTCCCGCACAACGAGCTTTCCACCAGCCTCACCGGCGGCTAAACGAATAACGCGTAATTTGAAATTCGTTTGAAATTCAATCGATGCCGCTCGCGCATCCGTTACCATACTCCCGTTTCACTCTTTCCGATGAAACGCGAAGCTATGCGGTTCGCACGTTCCTGCACCCCCGTCCTCTTTACCCAGGGTGGTAACTCGCGTTGCAAACATGAAAATACTGAAAAATGGCGCGGATCGATGAACATCGCAGAGGAATTCCGGTGAGATGGCCGCGTTCGCTTTTGAATCAGATTTGCCGCGGGTCCATGGAAAATGCACGCGCCCTGTTTGTTCAATGTGCCGCGGGAGGGATGAATTTTTTTCGGCGCATCGGAAAAAAAATTCGGTGCAGCAACATATTCCCCCCCCCCCCCCCCAATTCCTTCACGCATCACGAATATTTAACAAAATACTTTTGCCCAAAATTCAATCGGCTTGATTTCACAATCATTTCGCACGATGATTTTCGCATCGAATATAATGCATCGAGAGTATAATTTTCGTGCGTCCCGCGAGCGCTGGGAGAGAGCTGTACAGTTACCAAAATAGGACGGGCGGGGAGAGCGGCCGAGCGTAATTAATCCGTAAATGGAATCCCTGCCAACCTAATAAGTTCATACTGGCAAGCGGTCGATTATCAGATGACCGCAATAGCTCGTTGTTGTTGTTGTTGTTGTTGTTGTTGTTGTTGTTGTTTAGGTGCGTGTACGCGCATTGGGTCTCTCGATGTACCGGTGTACACGAAACTATCGGATGGGACGTTCGATCATGGATATAATTACAAATTTCTCTGACACTTTGTAACGAGTACATCCAATAGAATTACACGGAATATCTGTGAATATTTTAGAAAAACGTACCAACGAAGTTCCAACGGATCAAACACGATTGGACGGATCTCGCAAAAATATTGTGCCATGCCCCGAGCTCGACCGCACCGACGACGACAACACCGACGACGTCACCGCGATGACACAACTACGGTCCCTAATCCGTCCGATTCGCAGCTAACGAGCAGGTCCTTTGTACCGATCAAACCCGCTCGACACGAGAGAGAGAGAGAGAGAGAGAGACGGAGCACCAAGGACGCAACCCTTTCCCCACGTGTCGAACATCATCCGGATCACCCGCCAACGCATCCGCACACACGCGCGCGCGCGCGAGAGCCAGCCGAGATACGAGACGGCAGCGCATATCCGTACCTACGTCCCGTCAAAATTACTCGGCCGTGAATTTCTACCTGCCGAGCCCCGGCTGCGCGCGCTATCGGTTCTTCTCCGAGTGCGCAAACACGGGTAGGCACACACAGACACCTGCGCTCCGGTGCAGATCGGCGTCCGGTCGACCGGACTCTCGCCGCGATCCCGAATCGCCGGGGATCATTAGCCCCCCGGGTCGAGCTGTGAATTCTGTGAATACCGGGTGATCTTTCGATGTCCCATGCGAGCTCTCGTTTTTGATTTTATAGTTAATGTCATAGATTGAACGTTTCGAATATTTTGTGACGAATAATATTGTGCTGTACGATCCAGTAACTCGACAATACTCGAAGATGCGTATCTTCCATGTTTCGTGGGATATGATGAACCAGCGACGATTGGTAATAATACTGTTGATCGCGGTCGGCGTGTGAATATAATTCGCGAGGCTGTACAACAGAGAATTCTAAACATATTTCAAAGAGCACGCGATACGATGAACTATGTGCGCATTGCTTGTACGCCAAAAGCACATCGCGATATGGCGGCATCGAAAGCGTGATCGTACGAAGTAATGGCACGATGTTTCCGGCTCTAGATGTCCATTAATGCGCCCGTTTCCTCCTCGACCGTTCGGCCCGTGTCGTCGACAACGCCGGGTGTACACGAGAACGGACGGGGGAGTCGGTCGGCGCTGGACTTGCAGTGCTTCAATCGAGTTTGCGTTCAAAGGTTGGGAGGGAGGGGTAAATCAGTCCCGAGATCACCCACAAGTTTTGCACTGTGCGACTGACCGGGTGTCGTTGTTGTGACACTGCGGGTCTTGCTCGAGTGCCTCTCGAGATGCGTCGTAATGGACATTGTCAAAGTGAAAATGAAAATAAGCGCGAACGAATCGATCCGGGCGAACGGACGCGAAACGAAAAATCAGGGACACGGAGCTCTTTGATGAAATTTCGCGCGACGCGTCGTCGATCGAAACAGCGAGAGAGAGAGAGAGAGAGAGAGAGCGCAAAAGATATACAGACAGGCCTCGGTTGAAATGCAAAAACAGGCAGCGGCGGATTAAAAGGCCGAAAGGCTCGAGACGACGACCGGCCAGTGCGCGCGCGTACGCGTAAAATGCGTGTCACCGAGGCTCGGGCCGATTGAATCGTCATCAGCCGCGTATGCGTATGATCGTACGGCGACCGCGTCGGTGCCTCGTTTTCCGCGCCATCGGTTCGGGCAAAAAGTCGACGACGACGACGACGATAATGATCGACGAGCGGCGGGCGTCGGTCGCGGCTCTTGCGCAACGCAAAAAGTCGCGCGTGCAGCGCGGCCGGGGCGTTTAAGAGGTGCAAATTAATGCGTGATGGTATAATTGAAGGGACGCGCCGTGGCGCGATTCAATGCCGGCTCAGCGGCGCGGCGTGCGTTATACACGTTGGATGGAAAAGTAGTTAGCCGTGGAGCGGTCGAGTTGCGCCGGGCGAATGGTATTTATCATCGGGAGCGTTGGGATCGATGGTGGGAGGGGATGGGAGGTGCGTGTGCGTGATAGGAGGTATGTGGTGAACTTTTTTTTTTTTTTTTTAGGCTAGTTATTGTTTTAAACGTTTCGTGGTGTATGTGGCTGGATATTTTACGTTTGGCAGAAGCTGTCGGTGTACGTGCATAAAGTTTGGATGATGGACCGAATTTTAGATGGTATGCAAAAAAAAAGATGGAAAAATGATAGGGAAAAGCTTTTACCCGCAAATTAAACTGTAGAGTGTATCGAGTAATTTTTAATTGTACTCGTGATTGATTAGCCCGGGGTCATTCATGGTCAAGGTTGATAATTATGAACTATTTGATAGTTTGGTGACTCTCTTTTTCGTCAATCCCTTGAAAAATAAAATAATACTCCATATGCTTTCCAGTTTATCAATGAAAGTGCTTCTCTATGATTCTTTAAACATATTTTTTCTTCAACTTTTACCTAAAACCTCGAAGGGTCGATCATCTGCAAAACCAAGTAGAAACAGTCGAGTGCGGTAAGACGGGTAAATAAAATTTGCCCACCTCGATCTGTACATTATAATCTTAGGATTTTCAATTTAAAAGTCTTTAATAAAAAAATGTCAGCGAAAGATGCTTGCACTACATTTTGTTGTCATGAATACCATGCATTTTCTGCATCTTCGACTCATAAAATTCAAATATACCCTGTATATAAATTTTTTATTTTTTTTTTCCACCAAAGCCCACGTAAGTACATTTATCGAATACACATACCACATACACGTATCTCGCTCCGGCCCTCTCCCTTTTGCATCAGCACGCGACCTCGTCCGAATAAATCATCGGCGCACATGACTCGCCGGCCGGTCCCCTCGGCGCTCCCGAACGGGAGTAAAACGTCCGGCGGCTCTAACGGAGTGATTAATTCGACTGCACCGCGCGTCCGAGTGCCATTAAAATCCTCGAGCGCCGCGCGCGCGCGAACAAATCGAGTTAAAGGCGCAGGGAACAAGTTGCGCTTTCGATCATTTTCGAAGCCGCTGCTATACACGGCAAAGTCATCTCGCGCACCCGGTGCGAATAATTTACTTCGCTCTTGAATGTTCTGGTTTTTTCTTTTTTTTTCTGTTTTGTTTTGCGTACGCGCTGTAGAGATGGAGCGCGAGAGAAACGGAGAGAATGAGAAATGCCGGGGAAATTAAATTTTTTCGCGGCGGACGCGTTGCTGTCCTGCTCGAGAAATGACGCGAGGTGGTCGGGGGATCGAAGAAACGTCGCTCTTGAGATAAACGCTTTTGATACGAATATAATTTTAATGTTCGATTCGCCCACCACATTGTTGTAAAAGAAAAGTCCTGCAGCGACTAGCGCTTTAATTTTTGCGCGGAAGAACAAAAAACGATAATAACGCTCCGTTTAAAGTAGTAGCTCAAGTTCACCGCGGTAACACTGTTTTCGATTCATCATTCACTCGGGAATCCACTGCATACTTACGAACCAACAAGAATCCGTAAGCTTATAAGTGATTACGAGACGAGTTACTCAACGTCGCGAGGTCGTTTGATATTTATTATCCGAGAAATTGGCAGCGCCCAAGGCAACGAGTACTCGATCATCTCACGGATTACAAGTGGACGTATACGTGCATACACGCGTACACACACCTGTGCCAACAAATTTGTATTACCCGCCAACTTGGCTGTGCAAAGACAGTCGACTGCACATCACTGCCTTATTGGGATGATGAATATTCGCGCCGTGCTTCGGCGAGATAAGCGGGGGTAAAAAGTTGCGTTGGAAAGTATCGGAACAACGGGGCATTTTTTGCGGTGGGAGCTATTTTTCAAACGGATGGGAATATTAATTTCGGATGTTTGGCCTGTCGCCTTTTTTTCACGCCTATTGTTGATTTTCTCGGCGATATCGCGAGACTAATGATCTTTCACACTGGCAATGTTTACGTATCGTTTGTTTCCTTTCGTCCAAGTTATTATCGATTTTAGAGATGCCAATGTTTATTCACGAGAGCGTAGTAGGTGTGTGTCTTACCCTCTCTTTGTTTAGGTATTTGGTGATAAACATTGTAAGACTTGGATTTTCGAAGATGTGCAACAATACGACGTATTTTAATATATATTAAATACAAATTCTCGCCCACCTAGATGGTCAATATTCTTCACAGATTTTGTAATAAATAAATGTATCAATAGAAAAAATCATGTGTATTATTCAGTCTTATACTGGTAAAATCTCAATAGTAATAACGGCAATTACAAGTCTAGCACTTACATGAAGTATCACTCCATGAGCAACATTATAAATCTCAACGTTCCAAAAAAAAAAGAAAATTAACTTTGAAAAAAACTTCCTCTCTGTGTAGCTAGCTACTGTTCAATAAGTGTCGTTAACAGTAAGACCGTTAACAAACTAAAAGTAATTATTTACAACTCTGTCCAAGTTCATGGAGCTTAAAAAATGCGTCTTAAAAAAATACAACCCATGTCCTTCCAGCAGAAAAGGAACCATGGAGAAAACATACCCATAAACTTCCGTCGTCGAGAGCAGCGGACAGTGACGTTTGGCAGACGGCGGCAACTCGGTGCGACGCTATTCCTGCCTATGATGCAGCTGTTGTGCAGCCGAGCCGATTCCGGTGTTTGAGATCGAAGGATGCAGTATTGGCAATATCGATGATAAGAGCGAGCCGATAGTACAGAGTCGGGGGGAACGAACAAGAAAATAGGATATACTGGCTCTTTGGTCGTCTGCCAATTATTGATTATCGAGCTACGGCGGACGTGTATGATGCGTCTGCTGATTCGACGAGTTTGGCCATGTGGTTGGGGTACTGTACTGGAATTGGATTCTTGGGCAGGGACAGCTGTATAATTGAAAGGAGCCCTGTCTCCCTCTCTCTCTCTCTCTCTCGTTTACGAGATATTTATTTTAGTATAAATAAAAAATGACGTTTTGACCCGCGTTTTCGTATTATTTTGTAGCTTTCGTTTGAGCGCGTTAAAATATTTACGGGATACTTTTGTCCGTTGTATTTCTTTACGTAGCATATCGTGAAAATTTTATCACAAGCGCAGAAAAAAATAAATTATTTTCACGGCAGGAGAGGGAAAGGCAAATGTAAAGGTAGAGGTCGAATGGAAATATTTTCCGGGCGGTGTTCCCATTCAAAGGGACCAGTTGGCAACAACAAAGCTTCATCGGTATTGTTATCAAAAGAGATGGATATTTTGTTTTGCTTTTTGACGCACCAACTGGATTCAATCACATGGACTCTCTTGTAGCATAAAGAAACGTAAAAGTGGATTTTCGAGTGTAAAAATATTTTTCATGTACGTAGAAAATAGTTGTAGGTTCGAGTGAACATAAAAATGCGCTTATTGGAATCCCGTTTTGTAGCAAGCAATGAAAAATACAGCATTTATAGGATAATCATAAATGAATAAATGGCATTATTTATTAATCTTTATACTTATATGCATTCAAAAATATGTGATCAGCCAAATTCTCATTTTACTAATCCTTTTTTTTTTTTATTTATTGCAGAGCAATGCCGCAAGTGTCGAGCAAGTACTCGAAGGCTGAATCTGAATAAATACTGCAAGCGAGATTATGGTGAGTTTTTTCTTATACAGTTACTCGAGAAAACATAAAGAATTTTAGAACAATATTAAGACGTAGATATGTTAAAAGTTAGTAAAAAAAGCTAAATTAGAGTTTGACTAACAAAACTAAATAAAATATTACAGTTTAAAATGTTGTAATACAAATATTTTTATTATAATAACTGGTTCACGACTTTATTTAAAACGATATTTTTCATCCATGAACTTCTAACACTAGAACATTATCTCTTTTAAAAGTGTGAGTGCAACTTAACAATGACCATCCTTTACCTTGAACAGCTCTGAAACGAGACACGATTATCATGTCAGATGATTATTACACAACTGTCTACGTGTGCATCTCTCATATTCAATTACTTCTGTTGGTGGATAAAAAAAAAAGTTTTGGACTTCACTGAACCCCAAAGCAAAATTTTTAATATTCTTAAGATTTGTAAATCAACTTTTAGAGACTGTTGTAATAAAAAAAAAAAAAAAAAAAAAAAGAATCACTTCTAGGTTCAGTAAAACATAAGCCTTTTTTGCGACAAATTCTCATGTACTTATGTATAGTTTCTATGGAATATTAAATAATTATTCCAAAAAATTAAAAGAATATCTCTTACCATTGCCCTTGCCTTTCAAGCATTTGTTCGCGCAGTCGAGAGAACCAGGATTCGAGTACGTGACTCCATTGCTTGCGCAAAGTGGCAGGAACTCCATCGTTGTAGCGCAAGGACAGTTCGATCCTAAACCGATGTCATCATCAGTAGCATGGTCGTGATGCTCTTTGTCAGCTTTGACGACGTTGAAAAGCAGCACTAGAGAATCAAATCCGAAAAAATTGTTGTATAGTTTAAGTCTTACAGTGCACGTTAGCGATTTCACAAAAAATCGTCCGTTTTATTAATAGTTTTAAAAAAAATTAAAATAAAGTCTTGTGCACGCCTTTGGAACTGAACTATTTTTTTTCGTGTTGCTACGTGATAAATCAAAAATATTGCGGTCACCGTAAATAATCGATGTGGCGTATTACATACTTGAAAATCATTTTAAAACGCTCAAGTAAAATTGATAGATCAGATATAAAAACACGTAAAATAAATAATGTAAAAAAAAAAGGTTTGAAATGAGACCAATTTTAAAAGAATCGCATGACGGATGATTTTATTAAATTCAAACGGAAAGTAAGCACATAACTTACCGGTAGCCAACAATAAGAGGGTAAACTTCATCATCGTTACGATTTTAAGTACTGTGACACAATAGTATACGTATGTTTTCAAAGAAGAAATCCTACTGCTTTGAAAACAGATGCTGTATTGAATGCAAAAGCTGCCTGAGACGCTGGTTTTATACGTTAGCGCGAACAAACTACCTCTCCCCCATTACTCGTGTAACCTTCACTCGAAGACGAATCCACGTCGAAAATTCTAGTGATAATTCGTAAAAATGACCTAAAGCTTGTTTTTGTTAGTTTTCTTATCGCTTGCTGAGATAGGTTCTTCTTCCTTTTTCGCCCGACAATTTATGTAGAGAATTAACATCAATTTGAAACTGAGTCGATTTATCAAAACAGCATGTGATATCAACCATACGCACGTGCTGTTCCAATATATGCTCTATTTTCAAACGACTAGAAATAATATGAAGAAAAACGTGGATGTTGTGCAATATTCCATTATCACTGGATTTTTACGTACTTTTTTTATCGGACCATTCAAAATCCTTTTCAATGTCGCATACATATTAATGTACAGTAGATAAACTTTATCACCTTACTGGTTCGTGATATCGAAGACGTTGAAAATGTATTATTTTTTTCTTTTGCTGGTTTCTCGTTTTTCTAATCTATTGAAAGATTGTTGTAATATATCCATCGTCAAACCATGGCTAGTACCGTCTTATGTTGTCAACTATTGACTTCTTTAAAGATTTTATGCTTTGAAATTTTTTTCAAAATAATTAAGTTGTAAAAAACTAAACACTCCTCAAATAATATTAAAAATTTGAAGTAACACGTAATGTTACAATACATTATTAAAAGGCCTATCTCGTTATTTTTAAATTTTCGGATTTACTATTTACCATCACGTGGCTACTTTGAGAGTTTTGGGACTTGAAACTAAAAATATCGACATTACTGCTTTTCTTTTCCTCTGTTTAATACTCTTTTTAAAAATTAGCGTTTAAAAAAAAAATAAGACTAGGTGCGAGACTAGGTGTTATCCAATTGTTACCTGTATTATAAGTGCGTATGATTTTAAATAAATGATCATAAAATATAGTAAAATTAAAAAAGTGTGGTAATATGCTTTGATATTTTCATGTAAGGCTACACACGTTTGTAGCAAGAGAATTGTTGAATGAATCATCAGTACAGTGACTTTTCAATGTCAATGTGAGAATCAGTTTCAATTTAAATCAATACCACCGTTAATTTTTATCAGCAGTCCACAACAAAATTTATTCGACATCGCCGTTTTTCTCACTAAGTTTAACCAGTTTTTTTAATGTTTTCATCATCTGAAAAAATTGTTACGTATAAAATGCGTGGACTCGTACTAGCCACGCCATTGTTTATGCTCGTGCTTCACATCAGATGATATAAATTAACGAATCAATTATATCTGGAAAGGTCACGCGTGGCTATCGTCCGTCGCTATCGTCTGTATATTTGCTTCACGTAACGCGCGATTTCAAAAAGAATAAGTATTTCCAGCAGGGAAGTTAATCAAACAGAAAATCAGTACGGGCTCGATGATTTTTTCTTATCCTGACAGAAAATAATTGTCAATCCACAACTACAGCAAGAATCTTATCAGTTGAAAAATTACGTATTAAATATTTTTATTGTCTCGTGTTAATTACATGACGAATAAAATGGTCGTTAAAAAAATGTCGACTGCAATAAAACGGCAACTCACACCAACGGTCGTAACGCCGCAAGTGCACAACAAAGGGTAAGAGAGCCCTATAGAAGAAGCACACGCAGCGCGGTCACTCTTAAAAAGATTCAAGACGCGAGAGAGACAGCGGAGAATCGAACCCATTGAAAGAGGTGTCGGCCGATCGGTAAAAGATACACACACACGGAGGTAGGGAGGGCCGAGGGCAAAAGGAAGAAGAAAGAACGAGCCGACGAGAGAATAAAGAGAGTATTATGGGCGAGAGGGG
>JAPYYV010020802.1:0-12648 GCA_030522625.1 Copidosoma aretas
TGCTTATTATAAACAAACCGTTGTTTAAACATTTTCTGCTCTGATGAAAGTTGTTTTCTTGCATAGAGTAGTGTTTAGAGAAGACAATAAGCCCAGTGCGGTCCTTAAATTATCATGTTAAAAGAGTGTATGCTTAATTTATTGTGAAAAAACGGTTTTTTTTATCATTTTTTCTTGCTTATTATAAACAAACCGTTGTTCAAACATTTTCTGCTCTGATAAAAGTAGTTTTCTTGCATAGAGTAGTGTTTAGAGAAGAATATAAGTCCAGTGCTGTCCTTGAATTATCATCATGATGGAAATTATGCTTGATTTATTGTAAATTAACTATTTTTCTATTTTCTTGGTTTATTATAATCTTATAGTTGTGTAAACTGATCTTGCATGCATAGAAATTATTAAATTCCATAGCGCAATGCGAAGCGAACAATTCTACGCTAGTAGTCGTACTCTATCTATTATTGTGGTTTAATAATTTTTCGTAGACCACGCCATATAGTACAGCGGCTAAGTCCAGCGGCTAGTTTCAGCTTCATCCCATAGTTGTATGGTTTTGGGGCGGGGAAGAAATAGCTCCCCCCACTTCCCCCACTCCCAAAAAAAGTTGAATTTCGTTTCTTTTTACCGTAAAATATGACCTCAAATAATTTGAGCAAGCTCCCCCTCGGCTCCTCGCCAGACTCACACCCAGCTCCTCCCCAAACATGTTTTTCCTTCCGTAATAATTTTTGACGACACTATTACTTTCTTATAAGGTACAAATACCTATATGAAAAACAAACTTTTATGGAAATTGATTATGTAGCAATCAATAATAATAAATACAATAACGATATTTATAATCATACACCTAAAATTTATAATTATAAGTATGGAAGCCGTAGAAAGAATCCAAATATTAGAACGAAAAATATGATTTGAATCTTTGGATCTTTGGATCTGGAGATAGATTTTACATGTATCATTATAGATCTTGAAAAAATTATGGAATTAGCGATAAGACAAGCTTTTCTGCTGACGCATTCAAATACCTACACGCAAAATACTACTCTTGCAAGTTTCAAAGTTTCTCTCGGCATTCTTTATGCTAAGAATAACCTCGTGCTATGGCACTTAATAGGGTAATTTTTTACAAGAATACATCCATCACTGAAAAAAAAATGTCTTGGGAAAAATAAAAGACGGAAAAGACACATAAGAAAACAGCATTATGGAAAACTGTTTCAAAAATCTACAAATAATGTGAACTTTTGATTTGACAAACAAACTTCATAGCTTATAGACCAACACACATATTATCAAAGTGTGGGCAATAGCGTGAATCTATCAAATTGACAAGGTAGGAAAGAAGTACAAGTACTTTAAAACTACTGAGAAGTGGCTTTTCAAATGTAACGTACAAGATTCTAGAATTCGTAATCGCTGCTAATCTAGAAAAATCGGTAGAAAAAAAAGTAATGAAAGAGAGTTAAGCTGCTATTACAACAAAAGGAAGAACATCATACCATATTTTTGTACTTAATAATTTAACTAGAGGAAGTCGTCATAAATTATATGCTGTGTTTGTAGACATCAAAACATAATTTGATAATATTGATAGAGAAATATTCTGAATGAATAAATTAAAGAGAAATAAGTATAAGAATGACAAAAATATAAAAAATAATCTAGAGAATATTCTACAAAAAAAAAACAGTTAATTGCGGCCACAGGCCAACAAATATATTCAAAACTATGAAAGAGAAAAGGCAACGGTGCCCATGTAGCCTGGTACTTTTAAATTTATTTATCCAAAAAATAGGCGATAAGTGAATCGAAGTATAAGAATGACAAAAATATAAAAAATAATCTAGAGAATAATCTACAAAAAAAAAACAGTTAATTGCGGCCACGGGCCAACAAATTTATTCAAAACTATGAAAGAGAAAAGGCCACGGTGCCCATAAAGCCTGCTACTTTTAAATTTATTTATCTAAAAAATAGGCGATAAGTGAATCTAAAATAATACAGGAGGTGTAACAGTAGGCAAACTCAAAATTAACTGTCTCAAATTATCTAATGATGTAGTTAAGGGCGCCTAGGATACTAAAGACTGAAAACAGATGCAGAAAGACTTGAATAAATAAAGTACAAAAAATACACTAGAAAAAAATACAAAAACAAATAAAAGGTTAATTTTTAGAAATGAAAAAGGGATAAAAACAGATCTGTTTGAGTTTTAATTGAAAGCATTGGAAGTTTAAAACTAGGATATCGACCGAGAAGTGTGGTTCTCAACAAAAAATTTTTCCGGCACGGAAAAAAACGACATTTCGGGAGCAAAAAACAGTTAAAGCAGTTTTAGGCTTAATCAAAAGAGATAAAGTGAAAAGTTTAAATCGAAGATTATTTTCTATGAATTAAATTATAAAATTATATTGCACATACGTAGCGGAGACTTGTGTATGAAAGGAGGGGCACCCCGTTCCTCGTCCCTCTAAGCGAAAGTCCCAAACCTCATTCCCAACCGTCTGATGTTTTAAAACCCTTAGCACATTTTTTACAAATTTTTTTTTTATGTCCTTAATTATGAATTAATATATGTCTATTTAAATGTGTCAATCCTGAAACTTTTTTTACAATCAGCACATTTAAATAATTTTTCCTTTCTATGCTCATTAAAAAATGAGATTTGTCTGAAGTTTAATGTTGCACTGTTCATATCTTTAATACGTTATTTTATAAGATAAAATAACATTAAACATAAGTATTAAAAAAAAATAAAAAGAATACCTGTGAAAAATAATAAATCACTTTGATATAACTAATTTTAAGTCTATAATACATTTTTCAAATTTCATTTACAAATTTTACAATACATCGAGAAAAAAAATTTGTTCATAATAACCAAACATTGGAATTTACGTAGTGAAAATATTCTAAACAGTAGGTAGTCCCTTGAGCTAAAAAAAAAATCATAAAATCACTTGAAATTATAAAACCTTTTAAAGAGAATGGTGGTAATTGTATAAAATGTGTGAATAGTGCTCAAAGAATGTGAAGAGCATAAATGCATTCAATCGGCGGATTTATTGTACTAATATAAGTATATAGATAATCTTATAATAATGTTATATAGATGCAATGAAATTTATTCCAAAGGCCCATTATTTTAAATATGTTCGTTACCGCTTTTATAATTGTTCTACGAGTATTTTAAGTGATAGTAATTTTTAAAAAGAGCCAGTTAATTAACCCAAAACAAAGGTGCATTTGTTTTATATTGATGCACTCGTGAATATGTGCTAAGTTAAGGTTGATTATTTGTTATCTAAAATCACAATCCATCACGACTGTGTATCTATCCGACGTCCTAGCCCAAGTAATCGTTTTTTTAAATGTTTTATTTTTCAAATTGAAAGTTTTTTTAAAAGTAATATTCTCAAAACAGCATTAAAAAAAAAATTAAAATATTTATAAATAAAAAAAAATGAAATATATTTTAATAATCATTTTTTAAATTGAAGAATTGAGCAATTCTAATCGTCTTTAATAAATAAGAGAAAAATTGATTATTTTTATAATAAATTTTATATATTCATATGATTATTAAAATGATTTATCTTACAAATATAAATAGTTGGAAAATTGGCAAGCAGAGCGCGCAGGTAGGCAAATATACACATGAAATAAATATCACAAAAAAATAAGACAGGTTACGTAATGTAATTACACAGGTATCAGAGGAACTACAAATGATACAATCTATAAAGCTACAAATCATTGCAAATTGATCAACAAGATTCCCCAATAATTAAGCAAAAAATATGGATTATAGATATACTCATAGAATACTCCAAAATAAAGGAAAGAGTAAAGATAGAATTTAAGACTAACGAAAAATGTATAAATAGAACAATGAGAGATAAAATTGAACAAACCAAAGAAAACTAAGAAAAGTAGCAGAAAGCAAAATTCAAATGAGTTTTGGAAAGCTATTAGACAATTGAAACAGGAAAAAAAGAGGGATAGTAATAAGGAATGAGGCATAAGAAAACAATTCTAAAAATTTGTCAAGAGACAAAAATGATACATGTTATACGGAAAATAAATAAAGGAGTATTAGAAATACAGCAATACCGAAAACGATTTTACTAGGATATATCCATCATTAAAGAAATTAATGTCGATGTAAAAGTGAAAAAAAAAATAAAAGACACGGATGAAGGTAAAATTATGGATAACTTTTTAAATAATCTGCAAATAATTATAATTGAGTTTAAAAACATACTTAATAGCTTATAGACTAACACACATACTATCGAAAAGTAGGAAATAGCAAGAATCTATCAAATTTACAAGGCAGGCAAGTAGTAGAAGGACGTTAAAACTACAGGAAAGTAGCGTTTTTCAATGCAGCATTCAAATTGTTAGCAATTATAATCGTTAAAGAATTAGAAATATCGGTAGAGGAGTGTAAAACAATAAAGAAGAGTCAGGCTGGCATCAGAGCAAAAAGAAGCACAAGGTGCCATATTTTTGTACTGAATAATTTAATTGAAAATAAAATAGAGGAAGGGGGCAATAAATCATATGCTGTTTTTGTAGACTTCGAAACAGAATTTAATAACATCAAAAGATAAATATTCCGAGTCAAATTACGTATGAAAGAGATAAGTATTAAACTGAAAAAAATGTTGATAAAAATCTATAAATGAACAAAAAAACAGGTAATTACGGTCGGGGGCGAACAAATTAAAAAAAGAAAGAAAAGGAGGGTACGGCAAGGGTGCCTATGTAGCTTGGAAAATCTAAATTTATTTATAGAGACTCTGGACGATGAGTGACGTCGTTTTAGGTGCCCAGCAATATAAAGAGAATAAAAACCATGCAAAAAGACTTGGATAAATGTAGTACAAAAAATATACTGGAAGTGAGCACAAAAAAAAATCTTCATTTTTAGGAATGAAAAAGGATAAAAACAGATCTGTTTCAATTTGAATTAGAGACATTCGAAGTTTTAAGCGAGGACATGAACCGATGGACCCGGGAATGTGGTTCTTAACAAAAAATTACCGTTGCACACAGAAAAATCCACAAGTAGGGTGCAATGGGCAGTCAAAGCAGTTTTAGGCTTAAGCAATAGAGCCAACGTAGAAAATTTAAATTAAATATTTTTTATGGATTAAATGATTAAATTATATTGCACATACGTAGTTGAGACTTGCCTATAAAACAGGATAAAAATATGTAGAAAGAATATGAGGCAGATTCAAAATATACAGTTGAATTTACGCAAAGTACCACCAGGATATACATGAGAAATGGAGGCGGGAAGGGTTATCCTAGAAATAGGCATAAGAAAAAGGGAATAAATTTACTTTTTGGAGATAACAAAAATGGAAAAGAGCAGGTGGCCTTATTTATGCCTAATTGAAGAATTAACGGACTTAATCAATAAAAATCATACAAAACAGGCAACGAAGTTAAAGTTGTGAATGAAAAAGTGGAGGATTGAAAAACGATAGTATTTATAAAAAGAACAACGAAGGGAAATGAACTTGACAAAACCAAAGATAATTTGACGAAGGAAAGGAAGACTTGTCAATCAGAAAATACAAAAAAACTATATGGTAATTGACAACTCTATCATCCATAAAATGTAGAAAAAAAAAGCAGAGAGAAAAATAAAGCAAAAATCAACAGATATAAGTGAGTTTAGAAGTTTTTGAGTGCCTGTAGGATCTGCAATCAAAGAAGAAAAAAATATAATGCACACATTGCACAAATTAATAATAATATTAGTCAGAAATATAGGATTAAAAGATGATGGAGAGGTATGCAAAAAGAAAATGATCCATGTCAAAATATAAGATATTTATCCTGGAAAATGAGGCACAACAGTAAAGATTAAAAGTACAAGAATTTATAATGCGTTATGAATTATATTATGTAAATGGATAAAGAAATTCTAACACGTTGTATGTTTAAGCAATGACATGAGTTACTCAATTGAAAATAATATTTGTACTTTTATTGGAGAATAAGAATTTTGAATAAGTATGAAACAAACTAAGAAAATGTAGAAGTATATAAAAATCTACAAAAAAAATAAAAAAATAAACAATTTACATTTACAAATATTAAGAAAGAATTTTAAAATGATATCTTATTATAAACTTATATCCATAATTGATTCTAAAATGACCAAAAATAACAAACAAAGGCTCATAACTATTTCTGTAATTATAATAATTGCGTAAATATTGTATACATACACATATGAATCAATATTAACCTTATATACCAATTAGTGTCATTATCAGTATTATATTATTAACAATTATTTGATAAATTAGTAAACTCATTTTATTTATTGACTATATTTGTTCGAATTTTAAGCAAATTTTTAAGAAATTGCTTTGGTTATCTATGTTTGTACGCATATATGTGTATTAAAAAATAAATTGTTTTATTTGTTATTCAGACATAAGAATAACAATAGTGAAACATGGGGGTCGGCATGTAGGAGGCAAAGCCACACTAGTGAGTGTATGCATGTGTGTGTGTGTGTGTGTGTGTGTGTGTGTGTGTGTGTGTGTGTGTGTCGTATACATACGTACAAACGGACGCATCTCTAGTGTTCTTTATTGCAGGGAATCGTTACGCACAAAATTCGAATGCGCTATATGGTCAAAACCGCAGAAAAAAAATTACTTAAACCAAAGCATTTTAACCCAGTGACCTGGGTGACAGCGACTACATAATGTAATGATTAAATAAATTATTGATTGAATAACAACACGACCTAAAGCCCAAGCTTTTTAACCCAGAAACCCAGGGAACAGCAATTAAATAATTTGAGTAAGTAACTTATCAAAACAAGAACATGACCTAAATCCCAAGCTTTTTGACACAGTTACCTGGGAAACAGCGACGAAATAATGCAACAATCGAATAAATTATTGATTGAATAACAGCAGAACCTGAATCCCAAGGTTTTCAACCCAGTAACCTGGGGAACAAGAAGTAAATGATAAAATGAGTAAATAAATGATTATTTAAATCCCGAGCTTATGTTCTTATTTTTATAATCATTTGGTTACGCATCATATCAATTACTTGCTGTTCCCTGGCTTACTGGGTTAAAAACCTTGTGATTTACCTGGTGTTGTTATTCAATCAATAATTTATTCAACTAGGGGGCTCTGCCCCCTGTGCGCTCCGCGTGCCAACCCCCGCCATTAAATCATATTAATTTCCACGATTTTTTAAGAAAAATCAAATGATTAGCCAATCAGAACATAAAGTTTTAATTTTGTTTTCATTGATATTACTTTTTATTCAATTTTTTATAATCTCAATTTCAAATTTATCCGCGCTTCACCAGTCTCAGCCAATCACAAAACGAATAAAGAGGCTTCATCACGTGACCCATCACTTTTTTCTCTGTAGCTTGGGTTTTAGGTCATGTTCTTTTTTTGATGATAATTTATTTACTCATCACATCATTTACTTGCTGTTCCCCGGGTTACTAGTTTTAAAAGCTTGGGATATAGGTCGTCAAGTTATTTAATTAATAATTTATTCGATTACTACATCATTTAGTCGCTGTCCCCTAGGTTACTGGGTTAAAGAGCTTGTGATTTTGGTTATGATCTTATTTTGATAATTTATTTACTCATTTTATCATTTAGTTGCTGTCCCCCGGGTTACTGTGTTAAAAAGCTTGGGATTTAGGTCGTGTTGTTATTTGATCAATAATTTTATCAATTATTACATTATTTAGTCGCTGCCCTCCAGGTCACTGGGTTAAAAAGATTGGGATTCGGTTACGTTCTTATTTTGATAATTTATTTACTCATATCATTTGCTTGTTGTTTTCCGGGTTACTGGATTAAAAAGCTTGGGATTTATAATTCACTGCAATGAATTGCACTGCGTATCTCTCTTCCTTTCTCCTCTCTTTGTAGACCTATATAGCACATGCCTACTCTCTCTCTCTCTCTCGCACTCGCAGGCGCACTAAAGTGCACTGAGAGAGATTCGGTTCATTCAGTATGACATAGGTAGTACAGTGCCTATTCCGCATGTCCGGCGCGTCAGTTATGCCCGTCGGAACAAGAACTGTACAGAAACTGGTATACATACTGTACATAATCTCCGGTGTATAGTTTGAGCCACAGTACAAGTATAGCTACTGTACGGTTTCGGGCTCTACGCTGCTCTGACTGGGATACTTGCTATTCCAGTAGTCAGAGACAGCAGACTTACAGGCATTTGGTATAGATGCTGTAGGGGGGTGGACAACTGCAGCACCGAATCTCTCTCAGTGTCTATGTACATTGCCCATCCGCTCTTTTAGCTCCTTGTATGCCCACTAGCACATGTCTACTTCTCTCTCTCTCTCTCTCTCTCTCCGCCCCTATCATTACGTAGCCTCTGTTAGAGTAAGATGTAGTGTTGTGAAATGACGGACTTTTTCTGCTGCAGTCAATGACTCAAAAAATGACGGACAATTGACGGACAATGACCGTCAGAGCTAAAAATAATTTTTTTTACGTGAAATGACCGTCATTTTTTGAGCGGTTAACTCGCTCTGACCGACCGTCAATTGACTGTCATTTCACAACTATATAGTTGATGAGGGTATTTTTGTGCATGGAAATTAAGTTTTTAAATGAATTTTATGTTTCGATAATTTTATTAACTATTAGATCTATTCAATTAATATTATTATTTTGGTTTGTAAGCACTTTTTGGATGTAAAATATTTAAATATTCATTAATATTTATCACTGATGTTATGAAAATTTCATATTTTCAGTACAATCATACATATATTCAGTGATTATTAAAAAAAAAAAAAAATTTCTTTCATGTATTTAAATTACTTATTGTTATTTATAGTTAATACTGTATGATTAATCACAAAACCTAAAGCCAGTTGGACCAATTCTTTTCTCAGTTGTCAAACTACAATTAAAAATGTATTAAAGCATTGAAATTGAGAAACGACTTTAAATTACAGCATAGCTAAAAAATATGATTAGTACAACTTTCTATCCTTAAAATAAAAGCTAATGTTTGCTGAGTCGTTCCACCTATTCTCATACTCGTTATCAGTATTTTCTTCCCTCTCAACAATCTCTTCGATCTGTTCGGCCTCATTCCGTTCCTCCATCTCTCCTACTTCATCCTCGACTTCATCTTCAGAATCTGTTTCTACAACTCGCTTTCTTTTTCCACTGCCTTTAGATAATTGTGTGTTATGACAAATGTATGTCAATACAATCGACCTAGGTTAAACGGTTTCTTTTAGAGCTGTGCAACCAACTCTGAGTACTGAAAGTCCTTTCGTAGATGCAGATGTTGCTGGAGCTTCTAGTATGGCGATTGCAACTTTACTTAGATTAGTTTTAGAAAGAGTTTACCAGTAATCTCTTGGAGTTAAGTGTTCTGCCGATTTTTTAATAAAATTATCTTTCTATGGCCCCTCTCCGTTTAAATACATTGTTAGTTCTGTAATACTAACACCTTCAGAAACATTAAACTTTTCAGCAAATGCTAGAACGAAATTACTGCCAATATTTAAGTCGTCTTGAGACAATCTATTGCCTTTGATTTTTGGTGCTAGTATATTAGCAGCTAGGTGGATGGGTCTTATCACATCACCAAATCTGTTGTGTACTAAAGAGAAGATTTTCTTCGACTCTTCAATAGTAACAGGAGACAAGGTTTCTTTACTACAAATTTTTTCCAAATTATCTTTTATGTCATTGAATGCTTCAACCACAAGGTATATCTTTGATGAGTCGTCTTTAAAAATCGTTATCCAATCACTCACAGGTTTCAACAGTTTGATGATCTGCTTAAGTTTTATCCAAATATCATCATCAAGTAGAATAGATTTAGTTAAAGATTTCAATCTACGAGCAGCTATCGGGTGAATGGCTAGTTGCTGTATGGCTTGTTTGTTGTCGTGTAAGCTTTCTAGGGATTTAACATGTGAACCCCAACGGGTTTTCCCTGGAACTTTTAAACTTTGGGTATTTACATTTGTTTCAACTTGTTTTAAACTGTTCAAAATGCCTGATAAAATATGAGAGTATTTAATTTCTTTTATCATGTCCACAGAACAATCCACAATCTTTTTAAGTGGTGGGACTTTTATGATATCTTTTAAAAGTAAATTGATAATATGAGCAGTACACAGCCATAGAATGAGATTTTGCTATCCATATAAGTATTTTCCAACATTTTCCAAGCAGCTTTATTCACTGAAGCATTGTCTGTACAAACAGCTAATACTTTTTCAGGACCCAACTCATCTATAACTTTTTTAGTTTCATCATGTAAAAATTTTGCATCTTCATTTTTTTCCTCGACCTGAAGAGATTTGTAGAAAAAAGGTTGTGGAGTGTGCACAACAAAGTTTATTATAGCTTCGCCTCTGATATTTGTCCAGCTATCTAACTCAATAGACATTGTTTTTGCTGCTTCTATTTTGTTTTCTACTTCAGACTTGACTTCGGTGTAGCACTCATCGAGTAGTTTGTAAGGTAAGTCGTACCTACATTAAAGTGAAATTTATTTATCAAATAGTTTTTACTAAATTGTAGTTAACTAAAACTGAGACTACTTGTTAACAATACGTTCAATTAAAAAAAATTCATACCTTGATGGAGGTGAAAATAAAGGTCGTAAAAATTTAAAAAATTTTGTCCATTCTTCAGTTTCCACAACGTTTAAAGCAACACCGGATACATAAAAAACTTTTGAGAGTAATTTTGTTGCTTTTTGTTGATCAATTTCAGTCATTGAGTCAAAGTACTTCAATGGTTTTGGTTTTTGTAAGGATTGAAAAGCAATGGGTTCCTCCAAAACTTCCGAACCTTGAGAAAGTTTTTCTTTATCGCCATTAGAACATTTGCGTGGTTCATCTTGAGTTTGTTCTGTACTTTTTGAGCAAATAACGCTTACTTCAAAACTAGATTTTTTTTGCGAGCTAAAACTACTATTGTCTTTGCATAACTTCTTCTTGTCTTTGCATAACTTTTTCAAAGAGTTTTTTAACTCCTCTGGACTGCTTTTACATTGTTTTTTTAAGTGTAAACTCATTCGAGTAATATGATGAGCATAAGTAGCCGGACAATAATTGCACTTATACGTGGCTAGCTTTTTATTAGGTTGGAAACATCGCGAAAAATGTTTGTCAATTAGTTTTTTTGTTTTGCCCATTGTCGAAACCTACACTGTAAATATTTGATTCAAAATAAGAAATAATAGCAGTTGTCTGATTGTTTATAACAGTAAATATTCTAACCTCTTACCACTCAGCAGTCTTGAGCTAGGTATATATATACAGACAAAGTATGAATGCTAATAAACTGATTAGTACGGATAAATAATGTAGACCTTTACTTAGGTATGTACTTAGCCCACCATTGTAACGTTTCTCTAGACTTAAACTTTATTCTTATCTGTTTCCACGTGTCAAGGATAGTGTTAAAGGGTAAAAAGAAAAATTCGCGAACTTTTTAACCGCAGGTCTTCGGACAGTCTACGGACGGTCATTTGACCGTCATTCGACGGTCACTGTTGTCAGCTCACAACACTAGTAAGATGTGTGGCTGTTTCGACGTCTGGCCATGGTGTGGTGTTCAAATCAGTGGCTTCAAAAGTCGGCGTGCCTGTTAGCATTGCAGTTAGAAATCTATCTACAAATCTCTGACGCTGTACTGCTACAACACCCCAGAGCGTGCTGCTATAGTCCCATATTTTGTGTCGATCCCAGAGATTGTGCTCCCACAGCACAATCTCATGGCTCAGAACTCACGGGCTCGTGCAGTTCAATGCTACGTCGGGCTGTACATACACAAAACATTGGACTATAGCAGCATGCTCTGACGTGTTATGTCAGTACAGCGTACTTCGAGTGCTGACAGCCACGGTGTTCCGGACTTTCAGTGTTCGAAATTTTTTTCCGTGCATATTTTCTTTTTCCTCTTCGATGGCACAAATTCGGTATAATATCCCCTTCCTGCTTCACAAAAATGTAGGCCTCGTTCGACGGCAAATTTGTTTAGTTCTCGCTTTAGCGCTAAAGCGCATATAACTAAAACACAAAAAGATTTTTGATCCAAAAAAACGATTTTTCAAAGAAAATTAGTTTGTCTTGTTTTTTTCACAATCTTCGATCTCACTGTTTTATTCAACTAGATATAAAAAGCGCGCTCTGCGAGCTCTTATGTTTTTTTATGACTAATATTTCGAAGATTTTTTGGTGGATTTGCATATCATACTATTAATTGTTTTTTATTTACTTTGGTCAGTATGTACAATGCAAACAAATAACCCACAAATCATTATTTTTTAAAACTTGTTATTGCAACGTCAAAGTCACTTAAAGAAACTCACTCATTCCAAGTACATTTCAAAAAATGCATGATTAAATTTGCTCTTATCAAAAAATTCTTGGTCATTTCTGCAGATAAAAAAAACACGCTATGTACGTGTCCCATATATTGGCATCATGATCGTCAGTCATATTTATTGTCTATTTTCTGTTTTAAGGACGTTCATTACAAGTTGCTTTTTCTGACAGATTTTTTTATAAGTTTGACAGTATATTCAGAAGAATAATAGAAAGTCAGATATACATTTTTA
>JAPYYV010020803.1:0-13421 GCA_030522625.1 Copidosoma aretas
CATAAATTTAATTTTTACTAGTTGACTAGCACTTGTAAATTTCCTTCCGCTGATGTTTTTTTGAGCAAAATTTACATTTTGTAGTAAAAAATCAAAACTGTGTTTTTTCTACTCATTTTTTACAACAAAAAATACTATGAGCTTTAAACACTGAATTAAAAAAAAAAATTATTTCGAAAATTGTATTAATTCTTTATAACTATTGGGTGCCAAACACACCTGCCCTGCCACTCCATGCCCTACCCTCCTCTACGCCCTCATACACTTCAAGGTTCACTGAACTTTAATTATTATAAATCACTGGACACAAAATTAGCCAAAAGGCTAGCACGCCACACGGAGGTCGCAGATTGCACACGGCTTGTAAATAATCGCGAAGGACACACGCGAAATCTTTCTAACAACAAACGCGTGTCTAGCTACGGTGAGCACTTTTGGAAGGGACGGGGTTTTTAGCATGGACGGCTGTTCAGCACTACGCACTTCACTTTGATGCACAACACGCACCTACCGTACGTGACGCTGGTCAATGACAGCCGGCAGGCACCAGGAAGTTGGGCACGAAGAGGGCTTACACCAATGGCGGCGGCAGGTACGCGGGCGCAGACGACAGCGGCAACGGCAACAACAGCTCTTGTGACGACAGACGCGGGAGAGGGTCTGGCGACGTTCGGAGCGTCGTGCAACGGGGCCTTGCGCTGTGCTCTGCTTGCCGCGCGTCTGTCCTTTTCTTACGCGTGCGGCTCTGCGCAGACGCTGCATTGTACCTTATCGAGTCTTGAGAGACTAGCTGCTGCTTCTCGTCGGTACCTATGTGGTGGTACGTGCCTATGCTGGTGTGCTGTCGTAGCCATAACATTTATACGACGTCTATGTATTATACATGTGAGCCAGCCTTGTTGCTGTAAGGGGATGGCATATGGGGAGGCCTATTGAAGCTGGACAGTGTGCGCTGCCAATTCGTTACCATAGTTAAACTTTACATTATACAAACCGCGTGCAATGGTACCAACTACCTAGGAGATCCTCCTTTTGTCGTCATAAATACTTGGGTTTCGTGACACATCAAACGCCGTGTCACAATACCTTCAAAACGGTTCGGCTGAGATTACTGAAATTTAAATATAACATACGTTGATACATAAAGAACAAATCATCAAAATTTCAAGACAGTCGTAAATAAAGTGATATTGGCATAAACGTCCTTAAACTTCTCTGCATCTATTGCTCTATTAAACGATATAACAGCCAATATCACTTTAAACATATTTAGCAGTTCATGTTCAAATCCTTAAAACAAATATCATTTTATTCAGAGAAATTCTTTCCACTGGATTTCTTAGTATTAATTACAAGTCTACCAGTAATTTGAGCTACAGTATCTATGTTATTTGAAAATGTACGAGCTATATTGCCGTTATTAGTGTTTCTGGATCCTTGGCATGTTGCGTCAACTATGATACCTAATTCTTCACTAAGAGCATCCTGTATTTCTTTTCTCATGAATCATATATTTCTCATCTTTTGGAACCTTATCAAAAAAGTTTTGTGATTAGTCTGCAGAGTAAGTATTGTTTCAAGTAGTAGTCTTTAAACATTACTCATTTTAAAAATATTTTTTTATGGCAAGAAAAAGGAATTTTTTCAGTATTACTCACGAATAACATTGCATGAATTGTACTTCAAAAATAAAAGTAAGGATGCTGCATTTACATAAAAGGGACATTCTTTTACAAACCGAACACCGTTTTGACCGAAACATTTTTGATTTAGCTGGAACTTTTTTTACATGTTCTATACAACAACAAAAAACATACGTATTTGAGGAATTTACAAAAATATTTTTTTTTTTGGGAAATATAAAGGATGGAAATTTTGAAAATTCGTCGATTTTTGGCTTATTGTGTATTGTTAAAAAACTCGTAACTTTGGTTATGTTTGAGCTACAGAAATCATTTTTTTTTTTTCATTTTAAAGGCAAAAGAACGAGCTATAATAAAAAAGTACTTGAAAAAAAATTATTAACAAATTCTAATTGTTATAAACAATTAAAATGTTTAAATCGATTTTTAATAATCACCCCCGAATTTAATCATCTTTTTTATATTTTTATCGTGTTGTACGTCAAATTTTCTTTCGAAAACACATTTTTTATTGATGGATTTATAATTGGTACTATACGAAAAAAATTAATTAATTTAGCGCGGCTCGTCACATCGGCATGCGGGTCACATCTCACGGTCCATTTTATTGTTTCATGTCGTTTTTCTTCAAAATAATAATAATTATAATATTTTTTCCATTAAATAATCGTATCTGTTAGCCAAGGAAACTTTATAAAAATTTGAGGATACCAATAAAAAACATTCAAGCGTTCTGTCTTGATTGAAGGTACACTGGAAAAAGATTTAAAGGTAGTTGTGACTTGCTTATTGTAAAGCAATACTAAGTGGCACCACTGGTCTATCGATGAAGTAGTATATGTGCAATAACAAACAGTCGAGTTCTTCAAATCAGCTGCGCATTGGTCGTTTCTCATTCTGTCAGTGCTCCTCGTGCTATTCAGTGTCTTGTATCGATTCTTTTTGCTTGTTGCAACAGTTTTTGTTATTTTGTGCTTTCTCGTGATTGTGGCCTTCATTTGTGTTTATATTGAAACAAGTTTAGGACAGCAAAGTCTTAAAGAAAATAGCAAAACAATGCCAAAAAATGTGTCAAAAAAGTTACAAGGAACGAACATTCGTTCTGATAGATGTTTTAATCCTTTCACGAAAAAAAGTCATTCGAATATAAGAGAGTTGAAATTGAGAAAAGTGAATGAAAATCAGTTACGAGCACTTAATTGTAACACCGGAGTCATTTGAACAGAGAATTTGTACTCCCTGTCGCCTTCGTATAAAAAACAACAAGGAAAATGATGACAACATCACCAATGCTGAAGCTGAAATGGTAAGCGTATATGAATTTACAAATATACAATGCAAAAGCACGTGCATGCATATTATATCTACTTAACCTACTTACATAACCTCAAAAGTAAATACTGCAGGGTAACAAATGTAAGATTTTGGCAGCTTGATCACAGCTGATCTTAGAGATAATCTAGGTACAATAAAAGTAACGTGCGTTCTGTTTCCAAAAGTAACTAGATGTTGGTGCCAAATATATGAAACATTATTTTCTCAGTTTTTGAATGACTGAGATGTAAGTATTACTAAATCGTCTTGCTTGTAAATATTGTGTGTATTTTATTCAATATAAAGCACATGTGAAAATAACGTTTCACAATTTTCGTGCCAATTTTTGCTCTTTCATTGACTTTGCACCTTATCTCCTTTAATATTAGAAGTTTCGTGGCGCCAAACTTTTACGTACGACTACCTGTGCGCCGTTTTACTCGCGGGAATTTTAAATAAAGTCGTAAGACTACTGGCTGCAATTTTTAGTCTGTGTCAATTAAAATCTCCACTACAAACTTCTATCAAGTCTATTTATTTTGTAATTATTTTGTGTTTTAATTTTGTTTATAAATATTAATCATAAAGTATTTTATTCTTTACAACCGTAAAATAGAGAGGAGTCATGTAATGAAGAGTCAGATGATAAAATTTGTAGTGGAGAAACTTCTGGATTATCGAGTGAAAGTGCGACGTTAATGAATGATCGCATCGAATCATTAAACAAAGGATTGAGTATCTTAGGTTCTTCACCGATTAAAAAAAGAAAATTAACGCAAAAAAGATACTCTGAAGAAAAAGTAAAAAAATTACGGAAGTGATGAAGAAAAAAGTTTTCCGTATGGCTGATGATGGTCCAGATGATCCTGATGATGATGATGATGATGATGAAATTACAATTTTGAGAACTTTGCAAGAAAGTTTCAATACTTCAGACGACCGAAAGGATAAAATTAAAATTTTGACTTTTTTTAGACATTGGTCTTACCAAAAAATATCCCTTAATTTTCCTACCGCTACTCGTCATATGATAAGTGTTGCAAATAATATCGCTCAAGAAAAAGGAATATTAGGTGATCCAACTCCTAAAAGTCATCCGTCTTTAGAAGCAGATGTCGTTAACTCGATAATTTCATTCTATCAGTCCGATGATTATACGCAAGTAATGCCAGGCCAAAAAGATTACGTCTCTGTAAAAGTTGATGGCAAATGAATTCAAATGCAGAAACGCCTACTTTTGAACAATCTAAATGAATTATACGAAACATTTAAAATTAATAACCCCACAACAAAATGTAGTTTCTCGAAATTCGCTAGCTTACGACCCAAAAATTGTGTGTTAGCAGCATCTGCTGGTACACATTCAGTTTGTGTCTGCCAGATACATCAAAATGTTAAATTACTAATTGACGGGGCTAATTTAAAATCAATCACAGCTGATTCGCCGAAACCTATAGTAAATTATCATGATTGTTTGGATCATATGACATGTAATGAAAAGTCTACCAGCTGTTTTTTAGGATTATGTAATAAATGTCCTGGTGTAGCGAATATCATTGATCAATTAGAATAAAATTTCGAACAAAAATTCATTGAAAATGTTAAGTACAATCTATGGGTTAAAACTAAGGAGAAGAGAACTACACAACGAACCCTAATATCTGCTGTTGACGAATTTTTACAATCCTTAAGTGTCGGTCTGACTAATTTACTTTCATCTACATTCATTTTTAGTTAATAAACAAAGAGAATTTTTAAATAAAAAGAAAAATAAATTAATGAAAAATGAATGTATCGTTATTTGTGATTTTTCTGAGAATTATTCTTTTGTAATTCAAAATTATGTTCAGGGTATTCACTGGACTAACGATCAAGTCACAATACATTCATTTTCAATATAAGGTAAAGTCACCTATTATGAAATGATTTTCCGCCACTTTTTTTATAAAATTTTATTATGGTCTCACTATTAACTTAAGTATGTTAACTAAGGTATCAATAGAAGCGCTGGGCTTTCCTGAATCATATTATAATTTTTGTAATCCATTCAGACTCGAAAAAAAAATATATTAACAAATTAATGACACGATGAATGGATCCCATTTATGAAAATACTAAAAAAAGAGGCACCCAATTATGAAAATGCAGTTCCTATTATGAAAAATACATATTATTCAAATGGTACTCATTCATTTCATAATAGGAACCTTATAGAATAGAGGCTATGCTCAATTTTCTCCTATTATGAAAAAGGGATTCATAACAATATTTATTTCAAGCGTAATAATATTTAAAATTCCCCAATATTTTAATGAAACAAAAAAATAATATCATAAAGATTCTTAATTAAATTTTATTTCCATTATTAAACTCCTATAGCTTTTTTTTTACTGGCTATTTCATAATAGGAGCCACTTTGGAAATTATTTCATAATAGGTGACTTTACCTTATTATAATGACGATACAAATTAATTGAAACTAAAAAGTCTTGTATCTATGTCTGAATGTTTGTGCCACGACACTATTGCTGTTCACGTCTTCCAAAGACAATTAGTACAGTACATAAAATCAAATTTACAGTGGATTGAAAAAATAATATTTTTTTCGGACGGTGCCAGTGGGCAATAAAAAAATTAAAAAAATTTTATTAATCTTGCTTATCATGAGCAAGACTTTAAATTAGCAGCTGAGTGGCATTTCTTTCCAACATCACATGGGAAAGGACCATGTGATGGAGTTGGTGGCACTTTGAAAAGACTTGCTGCTAGAGCTAGTCTACAAAGGGTGAATAATCCTATTTGTACACCTGAAGAATTATTTACCTGGGAAACGGAAGCTCTTCCAAATGTTACATGTCGTTATTCGACAAATAAAGATTATAAAAAAGAAGAAAAACTGTTGTCAGTACGTTTTCAAATAGCTTTAACGATAAAAGGAACTTTAAAATATCATTGTATGATCCCAGTATCTCTTCAATAATTGGAAGCAAAGCAGTTTTCATTGTATGAAAAAAAAATATTGTAATAATTTTTAAATAAGACATAATATACATATTTTAAGAGTATTATGTAATATAATACTGGACAAGATACTTATTTACAAACTATAACGTATCGAAATATTAATAAAATAATTAACATTTTTCAATGATAAATGTTTTTATTTATTTATATCCTCAAATTTTTATAAAGTTTCCTTGGCTAACAGATACGATTATTTGATGGAAAAAATATTATAATTATTATTATTTTGAAGTAAAACGACATGAGACAATATAATGGACCGTGAGATGTGACCCGCATGCCGATGTGACGAACCGCGCTTAATTAATTAATTTTTTTCGTATAGTAACATTCAAATTATTATATGGCGTTATTCATTGTCAATTTCTCTTTTTATCGAACGACGTATGTTCGATACCATTCTTCAATTCATTTGACTTATTTTTTTTTAATTTCTCAATTTGCGGATGGATTTTTAATGTTATTCTCAAGAATTAACACTTTTGGGACATTCTTTTACAAACCGTACAGATTTGGTCATAATTTGACCGACACATTTAGCTGAAACTTTTTTTACGTGTTCTATACAACACCAAAAAACATACGTATTTGAGGAATTTACAAAAATATTTTTTTTTTGGGAAATAGAAAGGATGGAAATTTTGAAATTTCGTCGATTTTTGGCTTATTGTGTATTGTTAAAAAATTCATAACTTTGGTTATGTTTGAGCTACAGAAATCATTTTTTTTCATTTTAAAGGCAAAAGAACGAGCTATAATAAAAAAGTACTTAAAAAAAAATTATCAACAAATTCTAATTGTTATAAACAATTTAAATGTTTAAATCGATTTTTAATAACCACCCCCAAATTTAATCAAGTTTTTTATATTTTACCGTGTTCTACGTCAAATTTTCTTTCGAAAACACATTTTTTATTGATGGATTTATAATTGGTACTATATTTAGATAACCTTATCCTTAGTTAATAAAGTAAGAATGTATTATGATGGACATTACAATTTTCTTTTAATTGTATGGTTGCGGGGAAAGGTTACTTTTTTACAGAAAATACACAATTATGTTGAAATTAAATCTAATATAGTTTTATATTTCCATGTAATTTCTCTACATACAGCAAAATTAGATATGAAATCACGATTTGTAAGAAACATATAGCTAACCATGATGTATGGAAGACTTTATTTGATACTAAAATTCCTTTTTTTCAGATCATGATTTGTAAACAAAACATAGCTAAACGTAATGTATGGGAGAAGACTTGATGTTGTACTAACATTCCTTTTTTAATGATTCATTAGAGAGGTGATGTGCAAAACAACCTTCATAAGACGAATATGCGTGTGTAAAACCGAGAAACCATACTTTAATGAATTAGGGTTAACATCAACATCAACTAGCATATCGATATCGTTAAATTGTGAGATAATACAGTTGTGAAGAAAACATCACTGACCAGAAGACTCGTTCAAAGCGTTAAAAACCTACATATTATACAGTACAATTATTCAAAATCTTAATTTTATTTTTTGCGGAAAATCAATGCCTCTAAAAATGATTTCAATTCATGAAAACAAAACTTGTATGAGACAACTTAAGAATGATGTAATGTAATTGTATTACATGTTGTAACAGTAACTTAACATCTTAAAATCTTCTTCAAAATGAAAAAAGTCCAAAAAAAGTTGGAGGATAGAAGTACAAAAGTAAAGAGAACGTTGACTCGAGGAACCTTCTCTTATTTTTAAGAGTTTGAGATAAGGGTTTGAAAAATAATCAGTTTAAAATAATTTTATATATATATATATATATATATATATATGTATATATATACATATAAGTATAAATTTTTTTTTATTATTGTATTTTATCAAGAGAATCAAGAATTGAAAAATAATTAAGAAATTATTGTGCATAACATGCTTTGCTTTTATTGAATTCAGAAAAAATTAGTTCTTTGCACATACAAAAATTTAGAACACTTTGCCATTTATTATGGTGCATAAAATATCGATTCCAACGGTACATCTGTGGAGATGCCAAAGACAGGGAGGTAAGCAGGCGCAGATAAATAAGCACACGCGACGTTAAGGTCATACAAAGGCTTTTATTCACTATTGATACACAATACTTGATACGTGTGTATAGGCCGAGAGCTAGAGCTGGAATGAAGATTGCGGCTCGGCTACCTGACCGAGAGAGATCAGGAGAAGTCGGCTCCCAGCTTCCAACGATGGGCGTGCGAGGGCGCTGTTGCGGGCTCGGTCGCCACAGCTACCCCCCTTCTGGGCTCATTTGTCCCAGGCAAATGAAAGGGGAATTTTATTTTTAGAAGTCTCTTGTGCTGTGCCAGGTTGTTCTGTAGAAGAGGGGGCTGCTGAGCTTGTACGGGGCGACTGAAGTTGCTTGGAAGGCGAAGTGGCCGGGCTAACCGAGGCCATGGGGCCAGCTAGTGGGAGCTGAGGCCTCTGTAAAGAATCTGTCAGTGGCTCGCCCAGGTGGCCGGCTTGAGGTCGTCGTTCGAGATGGTCACTTGCCTACCTCCAGTGTCAATGACGTAGGTACGGTCGTCTCGGCGGGAAATGACCTTGTGAAGGCCTGAGTATGGAGGGTCCAGGAGGCAGCGAATTGTGCCCACGCGCCTGAACACGTGCTTGCAGGTCTTTAGGTCCTTGTAAAAGGAGGGTCTCGTGTCAGCCGAGTGCCTGGACGTCTTTGATCGCCTTGGTAAGGTCTCGGACGCACTCAACAAATGGGATAGGGTGCGCTCCGGGGTTGCTGTTCGTTACGAAGAATTCTCCTGGCATGCCGAGGGTGGTGCCATAAAGCATCTCCGCCGGACACATTTGAAGGTCTTCTCTGAAAGCCGTCCGCAGGTCTAACAGGACTAGCGGCAGTGCCGTGGGCCAGGATGTCTTAGTCCAGCACATCAGCGCAGCTTTGAAGGCCCTGTGGAAGCGTTCGATCTGGCCATTTTCCTGAGAGTGGTACAGAGTGGTCCGTATGCGCTGCGTGCCCAGGTAGTTGGAGAGGGCTGTGAAGAGGGCGGACTCAAATTGTGCGCCATGATCCGTAGTGATAGTGAGGGGGGTGCCGTAGTGGGCCGCCCAGCCCTCCATGAAGGCCTTGGCCACTGTTGAAGCTTGCTAGTACGGCAGAGGGATGGCTGCCAGCCACCTTGTAAAGCGGTCGATAATGTTCAGGCAGTATTGTGCGCCTTGCACCAAGGGGATCATCATGAGGTCGAGGCGCACGTGGTCGAAGCGGGCAGACGGAGCGTCCAAGGTTCCGAGGGTGGCCCGGTTGTGCAGGTGCACCTTAGCCTTCTGACACGGGATGCATTGCTGGGGCCATCGGGCCACGTCCTTCCGCATCGAGGGCCATTAGAATTTTTGAGCTACTACCTTGCTGGTGGTCCTGACACTGGGGTGCGACAGGTTGTAGACAACCTTGAACGCAGTGCGGCAGAGGGAGGATGGAATGTATGGCCTGACGTGTCCCAGCGAGATGTCTGTGTGTATGTTGTGTCCTCCGATGTCCAGGGCCTGTAGGGTGAAAAGAGGGTTACAGAGCAAGTGTTGCAGCTCTTCATCAGTGCTCTGAGCCTCTGCCATAGTCGCTGGATCCAGGAGGCTGGGCATGCAGATGGCCTCTGTCCTCGTGAGCGCGTCCGCGACTGTATTCTTCTCGCCTTTCACGTAGATGGGTTGTGTTGTGCTGCAGTATGAAGTCAAGGTGACGCGCTTGCAGAAGCCTTGTCAGCTGGCTGTTGGTGCGCCAGGGTCAGCGGCCGATGGTCTGTGTAGGTAGTAAAGATCCTGACTTCCAGAAAGTGCCGAAAGTGCTTCATGCCCGCGTAGATGGCGGGCAACTCCCGGTCGTAGGTCGCGTAATTTTGCTCCGCCGGCGTCAGCTTCCTCGAGAAGAAACCGAGTGGTACCCAAATGCCTTTGAAGTGCTCTTGTTCGAGCGCCGCTCCGATAGTCGTGCCCGAAACGTCAGTTCTGAGGGCCAAAGCGGCGCACAGTGGGGCAAAAAGCACTTTTTATAGACATAAATCCCCCCTCCGCGAGTTTTTTGTAAAAAAAAAAAAAAAAAAAAAAAATCATTACTCAGAAAAGCATATGCTACAATATTCCACTGCGCAATTTTTGATATCTCCTAACCTCAAACAATGGCGGACTCACAATGTTTAATAAACATAAAACTAATAAACATAAAACTGTCAAAAAATGAAAAATATTTTTTGTATAAAAATTTTTGTATATAGGTCTTTGAAGCTGCTGATCACGACTCTGGTGTCAGATTGTAAAAATTCAAAATGGCGGATTCAATATGGCCGACGATAAAAGTAAAATGAAAACATTTCCTCATCAATACCCCACGTATAGGGGTTTTTAAGGTCGCTGATTACGAATCTGGTATCAGATAGTAAAAATTCAAAAGGGCGGATTCAATATGGCTGACAATAAAAGTAAAGTAAAAACATTACCTTATCAAAACCCCACATACGAGGGTTTTTGAGGTCGCTGATTACGAATCTGGTATCAGATTGTAAAAATTAAAAATGGCGGATTCAATATGGCTGACGATAAAAGTAAAGTAAAAACATTATCTCATCAAAACCCCACATACGGGGGTTTTTGAGGTCGCTGATTACGAATCTGGTGCCAGATTGTAAAAATGAAAAATGGCGGATTCAATATGGCTGACGATAAAAGTAAAGTAAAAACATTACCTTATCAAAACCCCACATACAAGGGTTTTTGAGGTCGCTGATTACGAATCTGGTGTCAGATTGTAAAAATGAAAAATGGCGGATTCAATATGGCTGACGATAAGAGTAAAGTAAAAACATTTTCTCATCAAAACCCCACATACGGGGGTTTTTGAGGTCGCTGATTACGATTATGGTGCCAGATTGTAAAAATGAAAAATGGCGGATTCAATATGGCCGACGATAAAAGTAAAGTAAAAACATTTCCTCATCAAAACCCCATATACAGGGATTTTTGAGGTCGCTGATTACGAATCTGGTGTCAGATTGTAAAAATGAAAAATGGCGGATTCAATATGGCCGACGATAAAAGTAAAGTAAAAACATTTCCTCATCAAAACCCCGCATACGGGGATTTTTGAGGTCGCTGATTACGAATCTGGTGCCAGATTGTAAAAATTAAAAATGGATGATTCAATGTGGCCAGCCATAACAAGAAAAAAAATCATTTCTTTAACCAATCACTTAACACAGGAGATGTCAAAGTTACTGACAACGAATATATTGTGTAGTTGTACGAATTTTAATTTTTGAATTTGTTTAAACAAAACTTTTTTTAAGTAGTTACTTAATACCATTCTTCTATTTAATATTGGTAAATAAAAACATTAGTTAATAAAATTCTTCTTACATTTTCTAATGCACGTTTAGTCATTGTTCATTGATAGCTTGCACAGAAATATTCCTGATCAGCTATTCTCTCTCCTTTAGAGTTTTCTACGGTCGCGATATTAAATAATCTTAACTTGTGGCTAGTTTTCATGTATCAACGTGTGCGACGAAGACTACAACAAAAATTCTGTTTTTGAGATACAGTCCCACAGAGTTGCATTTCCCCGTAGGGACTTCCATGGTAGAGTTACACCCACAGCATAGTCAAGTGTATACATGAATGATATATATGTGCGTATTTTGCATAAATATATTATTTATTCGTTACTATAACATAAAAATATTTAAAAACACATATAGAATGCATATACATACCTGATTATGCAATGGGTGTAACTGTCCTATGAAAGTCCTTAACGAAAAATGCAACTCTGTGAGACCGTATCTCAGAAACATGTTTTTTCACGACTTAGCGTTTATTGAGATTTTTGTTCTACATACTGAGAATCACCAAAATCCTAACTCTCAAAGAGTTTGACAGAGTGCCATTTTCCATAAGGCTGCAAGCAGTGTCCTTACCGGGTATGTTTGAGTGGGATATCCAGTAAGTGGTCAGTCCCCGTTGCCGAGTTGAACGCGGACAAGTCCACGTGAAATCCCCGAGTAATCCACATGGAATTTATGTGGGATCAGAGAAACTTAAAAAAATTTCACGTGAACACGTCCGCGTGAATTCCACGTGGAATTGGCAAAACTAATATATTCCTCGTGGACATGTCGATGTGGATTTCACGTGGAATTGGCCAAACTACAACATTCCCGTGGACACTTCCACGTGGAAATGGTCAAATAAAAAAATTCCACGTGGAATCCACGTGGATTCATCCACGTAGAACTCGGCAACCGGGGTGAGGTCATGTTACCACAGCTAGCTGTTCTCTATCCGAACAATTTTGCAGTGACCGAGTCAGCTGACTTTCTGGCCAGTTATTGTAGATCCACTCCGATATACACACTAACATTTCAATAAATGACGTCTTGTGGCAGTTTTTAAAAGTAATCTTTGAGAGAGGAATCTTCTAAATATCTTTTACACGATATCTTTGAGGTCTTTTTAACAAAAATTAGGAAGATATCTTTAAGTATTTTCTTAAAGAAAGCTGCAAGTAACATATCTGTAAGTTTTATCGAAGGAAACCATTTAAAAAATGCGTACGTGAAAATTACGTATGTCATACCTATCTTCATTAATAACTGAAGAGTACCTGATGCGTACGTGAAGGATACGTATACTATCGTCCCCAAATAAAAAGCTCAACCCTGGAGTCCCTGGACTCCAAATTCCAAATAAGATGTATGCATATTAAGTTTGTTCGTGCCCACGCTTAGTTCGTTTCGATTCGGTTCGGTTTGGTTCGGTTCGGTTCGATCGATTCTGGGACCAAAACGACAAAAAAACACGCGTTCTCGCACGATCTTGGTTCCGGGACCAAGTAGAACCAGGCATGCAAAATTATATTGCTTTTCAGATTCATACGGTAAAAAACTTTTCTGACATTTCAGATATCTGAATCAGAGTGAGCTATATACATGCGAGGTATTAGGGTCCCGTTAAGCAGTGCTCTTAATTGCAGTGAACTATAAGGCGCAAAATTCAAATGCGCTATATGGGCAAAACCGCGAAAACCAGATTACCTAAACCCTAAGCATTTTAACCCAGTAACCTAGGAGACAGCGACTAAATAATTAATTAAATTATTGATTAAATAACAACACGACCTTAATCCTAAGCTTTTTAACCAAATAACCCACGAGATAACTAGTAATTAATGTAATAATCAAATAAATTATCAATTTAATTGCAACATACTATAAATCCCAAGCTTTTTGATCCAGTAACCCGAAGGACTACGAGTTAATAATATTATAAATAATCAAATTATTATCAAAATACAATCATAACCTAAATCCCAAACTTTTTAACCCAGTGACCCAAGGGACAGCGAGTTAATAATATTATAAGTAGACAAATTATTATCGAAATAACAACATA
>JAPYYV010020804.1:0-13832 GCA_030522625.1 Copidosoma aretas
GATTTTTTTGCTGATTCTACTTCCTCTACCGTACCTTTTTCCTTCTCTGATATCATGTCCTCTTCTATTTCCCCGACTTACTTATTTCTGCTTACATAGGATATGGAAAAGGATTAGCTTCTATCCACACCATGTATTTGTCGTGTATTTCCAAAATGACAAGAAAATCTTTGATGCAAAACTCACAGGTATATCAAGCTTCTCGCAGTGATTCTTTTTTCTTTTCGCTGCGAAGTGGGATACAAACTAGCTGCGTATACAGGAAACAAGAACAATAGGCGAAAGGAAGGGGTGGAAGGATTTACTGCCCTTTTCACGAGAGGCACGTTCGCTCGAGTGGCAAATTTTTTCCTATGCTCGATTTGTCATTTTTTTTTATTCTGCTGTTGTTACTGTTGGAGAAGTTTTGCCGTAGGTTAACGTATACGAGTCTGCATGTGCGCGCAATGGCTTCAAACTAACCAATTAAATGGCCACTTCAATCGCTGGCGCGTTGGAATGGAGGATCAACGATTCACTCTTCGTCGCAGTAGTATGCGCTCTTTTCCTGTCTTTTCATTGTAGCTTCTATATGATACACTGCTATGCTTTTCTCGTATTTCGCTTGCAGCAACGGGTATTTAGTAAAGATAATTGGGCTGGTTAAATTAATTGTTGCAGTGAGCTGATCCCCGCACGTGAGCGACAAGACTAATTATATTCTTCTTTGAAGTAATGCGTATGTAAGTTTGATGTGTGCAATAACGATTGCACACCCCATGCCAAGTACAACCTTGCCGCACTTCAGTTTCAATTGGGTAATCGATACTTGACCTTTATAAATTAATATGTATGCATACGTGCGGGTGTAAATGTATACGCATATTATGAGAGAATCTCATGTTACTTAATCGTGTCTCTCGCAAAGAAAGAAATAGTCAATCCTACAAATTATGGTTATAATAAAGATAATAACGACATGAAAAAGGCGGAAAGCCTAAAGTATATGCCGTTTATCACAACAATCGATACAAGTATGACAAGCGATTATTTTGTTACTCGTCTTCGAACTCGTCACTTATGCCTCTTACCTATAAAACTTTAAGTATTTAGCTGTAACTTGTTATTGGAGTACCCGATGGACTTATAAATAGATTAAAATTTGTTTATTAAGTAGTGATCGGTAGACACTCAGTAAGCTTTGGAACCTAGAGTAAGTCGGACTTTCATCGTTGGATGATTATATAATAATATAAAGCGAACAATTATCCACTTAGATCAAACGTTTTCATTATTCATAAGGTAAACTAATATTCGCATTAAGCATATATACAAGTGAGAGTGTACAAAACACAAATTATTATTCTTCAAATAGGTTATCTTAATTTTTTCAGCTTCCACCTTTCATTGTTACGATTTTTGGTGAATTATTATAAAGAAATAGATCGAAAATGTTCAAGTTCTCATTTATAAAACTATTTTACTTTTACAATCGTATACTTGGATTCATCACGATGAATTTCGACGAGACACCATTGAAGGACAATAGTTTTAAACGCTGGCTGTTCAGTTATTCTTATATTGGCATAGCCTATAATATTTTATTACTCACGTTCTTAGTAATAACACAGTATATATTCCTACGTGATAATATAGTCGTATTTTATATTGATGATACGTTTATGAAAATGTATACACAAATATTTTATACACTACTTTATGTTGCAGTTGATGTTATTTTGATTCAAAGTATTGTGAAACAGAAACAAAATATTAAAATATATACAAAACTTAATTCAGTAAAAGAATCAATCGGAAAATTAGAACAAAATATTAATAATGATGAATATGTTAAGATGAAATATATTTCTTTTCTCAGTTATAAGTACATTTTGTCCATAGTTTACATACTTTATTTTTTTTTTCTAAAGGTCGACATAAGAATCCCAATATTTCTGTCGATAATAGTATTTCACGTGATGATAATCGACGTAGCAGTGTTGCATCATGTTTTTCTTACCATCTTAATTAAATTATTATTCAAAATTATTGATTCTCATTTAAAAAAGGATTTAGAAAAATCCATTTGCGTAGAAGGTATTGATTTCTTTGGTTATGACAATGTGCAAGTTAAATTTTTAACCATATCCAAGTTGCGGAGGCTTCACATGCCATTAATTAAAATTTCGCAAGATATATCCGATGTAAACTCTTTATCAGCTTTTGTATGTATCTCTGTATATTTTGCATCTTTTTTGCGCTATGGTTATTATGTTATGGATGTTACGACTTGTGGGGTTGATAGAATTCTAGTGAATTTTAATGAATATGTAATATATTTGTTAAAAATATTCGACTCCTTAGTCATAGTTACATTATTAACAAAATTTTCAAGTTTAGCAGTTAAACAGGTAACGCATTAATATTTTAGCTTTTACTTTTAATACTAAAATTTGATAAAATTTTACAAATCACAGAGTGAAAAGATTCAGACTACATTGCTCAAATGCTTATTGCGAAACAATGATGAAAAATACAAGACTATAATACGTCAAGTAAGAATCTTATGATGAAAATTTTAAATTACAAACAAAAAATTGAGAAATATACATAACATTTATTTCTAGCTTATATCGTTTTCACACCAATGCGGAAGTGTAGGTATAAAATTCCAAGCTGTAAGTGTCTTCCAGTTAAAAGAATCATTACTCGTATCGGTTCGTATTCGTCTAAAGTTTTCTGAAAATTCAAAACAAATTTAAAACTAAATGCAGTAGTCAAGACTTTTCTTTTCAGATGATAAGTGCGATCGTGTCGTATTTAGTTGTATTATACAAAATGATACATTACAAGGACAATGTCATCGAACAATAACCAGCGGATACTTGTTACTCACATTCCATTGGAAACTGGAAATGTTGATTAATTGTGTGCTGAGCAGAAGGCAAAAAATCCAAATTACAGCACGATATAGATCAGTGTATTTCTTATAATATTCATGATAATTAATAAATATTTCAAAATATCTTAATATTGTATGACTGTTGTATTTTGATTGATGTACCAATAACGATGTACATTTTTGTCATTATGAAATTGAAATATATCATCGGAAGTTCGAATAGTATTTGCATTTCATCGCATACATACTTTGGTCGGACACAAATTTTCATACAGAGTGGTATTTTTCATCTTTGAAATTTAAAGCTAATGAACGAACCTCGAGTTTTTCTCGCTATTCAACAACGAACACAGTATTCCCATAATTTTTACATTTCGCAAAACGAATCGGACGATGCTTTTAAATTATTACCAATTGAAAATATACGCGATTCGAAGGCTTTTCCGTAACGAGCGAAACTTAATAATGAGCAGCATCACTCGTCCCGCAAGCACAACATGCATTAATATTACGCTTACGGTGGATGTATCAGGCAGGCAGGCAGGCAGGCAGGCAGTAACTAGGATCATCATCGCATTCTCGTGTCTTTGCTTGCGCGAGGAATTATAATATCTCCTAAATTAATGCGCAAACACATCAGCCAAGCCCTGCAGGAGCCTACCTTTATTGCAGAATGTCTGCATGCGAGCTTTTGGGTCTTGAATCCCATAAGGCGGAGGAGGAGGAATGAATTAAGGAGGATATAGGCAGACAGAAAATTAGAGCAACTGCTCGCGGAGTTGTTGCGTATGATGTATATATTTGTGTGAGATGCGTGTGAGGTAGAGATGTGTCGAGCTTGATTAATATTGCGCAGGGTTGGTGACACTACGTGTTATGGATATGGTGGTGACGATGCGAAATTTTCACTTTAGGATGGGCAGACGTGCGGTGTGCATAAATTTTGTCCGTACGACCGAAAAACTGATTTTTCATTGCTCAATTTTTTGTTCATTGAAAAATGGTCCCAATAAAATAAGCTGTCAAAGATAAGTTGGTTGTATAGATTGAATGTCAGACGTACATATGCGTCTCATGAAAAATTTATGACAGGTTGAGTAATGAATCACGAAATGGGGCGCGAAAAAAAAAAACAAGAAATCGCGAACGAAAGATACATGTGGAACTGGCGAGGGAGGCTGAATTATTCAGGAGCCGGGGGCGGAGGATGTAACACTCGGAGCTCTCGCTATCGTGATAAATAATAGAAACTAGTGGATCTCTCTACGGTGCTGCACAATTAATGGGGACAGTAGTGTTGAACAGATAATTTTTTTATTTTACCGAATAAAAGGGACGAGTATACGTTTCCTAAGCGTGGAAATTGATTTTTCGAATTTCGGCAGTGGCTTTTACGTTGAATGTATTTTTCACGAAGGGTATATAGCCAGAGGGCGAAAATTGTGAGATGAACTGGAATTTGGAGATTTCGTTGAAAAAGGACGAAAGGGCAAAGAGAGTTGTCAATTCAGGTGTGAATAAAGTATCGAATCGCCCCTTGAGCAACAAGAAGAGAGTGTAATTTTTTCGAGGATTTTTCAATCACGTAAAAATTGATATAATGGAAATCACTTTATTGGCGTAAAGCTGGTTTTTAATATTTTTACGGTAAATTTTCGTGTGCTTTTTGCGGAAGGAAGTTTTTCTCGTCGGCGTATCGAGTTTTACACCCCGTGCAGTACGTCCTTGTGGCAAAAGACACATGACAGGAAAAACGTGGGTGAGTTATCGCTAGTCATAGCGATATTGCTGTATATTTGTATATTTGTACTTGCCGAGAGGACGTGCGAAGGTTGGAGAATGTTTTTTTTCTTGCTTCGCAGACCGGCCCTCTGACAGGTACATTTTTTTCCTTCGCTGGGCTCTCCCTGAATAATTGGGAGCTACTTGGCCTGGTTCAGGAAATTGATATTACGAAGTACTATAGGAATAGGGGTTCAAGATTTTTCAATGCTAATTCATATGTCTAGGATTTAAAAGTTTTTGGGAAAACAGTTTAAAATATTTAATGGGATTTGATTCACGCCAAGAATCTATTGCAGAGTATGATCGACAAAAATTATACTTGATTAGTAATTTTTCGTTACAAGATTTTAAGTACCAATAAAGCTACACTGAACCAAATATCGTACATGTTTATGTGCCAAAGTTTGAAAAATACGTATTTTCCATACGAGTTATACGAAATAGGAAATTTTCGAGAACTATCAGATCACTGTGAAATGTTATACAATATTTCATACTAATTTTAAAACTTTTAACATAAAAAAGATTGTTTTTAAACAAGTACAGTTGAAACTTTTTATGCACCCACCAAAAGCTGGTTAAGCAAAATTTACCTCTATGTATAATTAATCAATAGTAATTTTTAAGCATCCAATCGTTGATTCTTCGGTGCTGATAAAAACATCTCGTATACCTGTGGAATCGAGAACTTGCCATCCCTGTCAGAATTTCTTACCTTTTTCTACCTGCATACAGCACGTGCACCGACCGGAGGAAGGAACGCCGCTAAGAGAGAAGGGGGTATAATTTGCTGCGGCGGTTTGCGGGAGAATTTCCGTCTACGCCCCCCCCCCCCACTCCGACCCCTATTTTTCTCCCTAACCGATGGTGCTCTGCACTCCCGCAAATAGGGGAGCTTTCGAGGAGAGCTATGGCAGACTCTATGTTTCTCGGCCGCAAGCTTTCGCTCCGTGCGCTCTGCCTCACTGTCTTCGATCGCTGAAAAAGCGAAGTGAAAAGCTGCGAAGTGTGATCGTAGCGTTGAGAAACAATGTAGGAATCTGTTTTTGCATAAACATTAAATACACTCTGTATAATTTTCCATGGTCCGCAACTTCTCCAATTAAACAAGTCTCATTTGGGAGATACACAACCTTTTTTAGTACATATTCATCCATGTATGGAAAAACTTATAATCGACAGATCTAACGTTTTTCTTCTACCGTTTTATCAAAGCTCTCGACAAAAAATAGCACTTCTTCAAAAGTGCCATGCCATTTTCTATTTCAACATTATTTTCCCAGTCCGTCATTCTCTTTTGAAAGCTTTTATTTGTTATTTGCGCGTTTGCTGAAAAAATTCGCAGTAGAAAAAAGAGAAATATGCTGAATTTTTTGATGATTCGTTCCACTACTCGTGTACGTAATACTTTGCAGCAAAGTTGAATTCAAAAGGTTTTGTTTTACCTCGTCCACTCGTATCTTTCATACGAGTGAAAAAACTTGTGCACGAAAGCACTGCAGGAAAAATCGAGAAAAAGTTACTGGGTACACAATGCGCTGTACAGAGTCTCGCGTAAACATTTTTCTCCTCCGCTCGGTCGAGCACACACGTTCTCCATTTATGTTAATACCACATGCAAGATGATCAATGTTCCTTTTCAGCAGCAAGAAATATCTTGTATAAACGTCGCTGTACATCCATCGTTTTATGTGCGTTTACGTAAAAAAATCCCGTTGTGCCCGCACCACGAAGGAATGAGAGTACTGACTGCTTCGCAAACTTTTGTGCAGGCCTGGACAATAGAGTGGATGCTCAAGGATTGAGGGGTAGAGGGAAAATTCCATCGCACACTGTACAAGAGCGGAATCTCCAGAAAAAGAGTGTTTTCTTTTATCAACGGCGTTGGATATCAATGGCCTTGGCTGCAAAGCGCCAATGGGAGAACGGCATACTTTTCACGCATCGAACGACGAGGTCGAGCCGCGAACAGAACAGCATGGCCGAAGCTTTGCACTTCGACCCGGCACGCGCGCGGCTGAATGGCCGTCCCGGCTTTGTTACAGAGCTCTTGAACAAAGCGCGGAAATTATTTTCCCTGATGCCAACAAACAGGCGAACGCGACGAACCCGTGCGTACGTAATTTCCGCCCGGACGAACAGTGAAAAATCGTCACTGCGTATCGTACACAATTGTACACTGCGCGCAGAGAGCCAACGAAACTTTTGGTCCCGCGCGCGCGCACATCCGGAAAGAAACGCAACAAACTCTTCCCCTCCGGCTCGACCGAGCGCGTATTTTTCCCATCATCATTACACGAGTCCCCCGCACATCGGCGAGCAGGTGTATACACCTGGGCCGTGAAATTTTGCATCCACGATCGTTTCATGCGCTCACGACGAGCACGTATGAACACATGCGTTTCCACGAACGCAGGAGGGAGGGCCGCGCCGAGGCGCGCAAAGTAGTTTCGGGGCGATAAAACCCGGCACGACCAAAGTTATCCCGTTCGATCGCGTTAACCTTTGTTCCGGCTTTCATCGCGCGATCGCCTGTTGGCTATTTCTTTTTGCGAGGGAACGTCGTCGAAGCGTCGGAGCAGAGTCTGATATATTGCGGAGATGCCACGCACTGTACTGTATGTACTAATTGGTTTTTTTTTTTTTTTTTTTTTTTTTTTTTTTTTTTTTTTTTTTTTTTTTTTTTTTTTTTTTTTTTTTTCTTCTACATCAAATGCTTTTCTTTAATAATGTTTTTTTGTTCTTTTTTTATTTTTTTCTTCTGGTCGCGGTATACGGTTATAGTGTAACAGATAGCTCACGTCGGACGAGCATCCGGTGATCGCTCGAACGCGTGATGCATCATCCCAAGATATGGTGTACTGCAACGCAGACTATTTTCTCAACTTGATACGACAAATAATATGCATGTATATGTATATCCTTGGTATGCGTCTCCCCACCGCGGAGTAGACATATAAATTTGCTCAGCGTATAGGCCTCGAAATTCTGGCAAGTACCTGCTTTTTGCACGTTCGCTTGCTTGCACATAATGATTGCGCATAGCTGCGCGTGCAAATTTCGTCGCACCACCCAGCTAGCTGCGCGTTTGTGTGTGTGTATGTGTGTATTCGTTCATGGGGTAGGCCGTAGGCGTGGTCAAAGTACACACAGGGCGAGAAATTTACATGCATGGGGTTATTATGGATTTTTACGAAGTTGAATGGGTGGATAAGTGCATGGAAACCAATAACTGATCAAAAACTATAATGATGCATTTTTCCGGAAGAAAAAAAATCATTGCACTTGCAAATTTAATTGGAATATTTTGGATCGCTTGCTAACGCCTATGATGAAAGTTACGATGGAACAGTGTTAATTCGTACATTAATCGGCGATTGGAAAAACGAAAGCTGTAGGAATACACGTTCATCGGGATAGAAGAGTTGCTATGTACATATACACAAGCGTGCGGAGATCGGATCGGATTTACACGAGCGATTAGCCCTTCCTTCCCCGTTACAGTTACGCTTCTTGTTGCTCACCATCGCGCCGACTGATTGCCATTTCTCCTTCCTGCAGGTTAGTACTTGACTGTATAGTTGGAATTTTCCGCGCGGAGCAGTTGCCTATAACGGGCCTAGCTGAGCTTAGCTGCATACGTATATACATACTGTTCTGCGGTGAAGTTTGCTGCATGTCCATAGTTATATACGTGACGCGTCGTGACGCGAGTAGAGCGTAAATTGTTCGGTATAGGAAGTAAGGAGGGAGATGAAGCATCTGTCTGCATCTCGGTTCGTCAACATAACGAGCGCGAGTGACTGGGAAGGCGTACTCGAGGTCGAGAGGATGCGTGCCTCGTTCTTTGGGCTAATGTGTATGCATACGGCATATGATTTTATGTGCAATAACAATGATAAACTTCTTGTTCGTTCTCTCGCTGTGATTATAGGGTGCAGGACAAGTAACTAACTATAACTAGACCAATATATATACTTGTAAGGACTCCGTGGAGAGGACAAACTGTAAAAACTGGATCGAACAACATGTGTAAAGTACGTTGATGATGACAAACTGCATGGACTGTATATTATTAGTACAGTGTGCATACCTCTTGAGGCCAGTAGATTTTAATAACAAAATGAAAATTGGAAAATCTGCCACGTGTAAGAATCACTGCGCTCATCATTGATTTTCTTCTTCGGTTTACCGTTCCGAATAATAAAAATTACGTTGTGGACGGTGAAAAATCCCTGGATGACCGAGTGCCATCAGTTTGCAGTGTGCAAGCGCAGAGATTTTTAGTTTTTGTTTTTTCACCCAGTGTCCCTCTCCGAGATACATAATCTTCTGGAGAACCCACACTCACCACAAGAGTTCAGTCTAGTCGTAACTTACATTTATACGGCGCAACGTTCGCTGCAGCCACGCATTTTTAAAGTCTGTCTCGGGAAGCACGCGAATTCCCGCTGGCCGCAGCGGTACATCACCCGAAGCCCTCCTTCCTTTTCTCGCTCCAACCCGTGCTAGTCTTGCAGCACGAACGCTCGATGCACTATGGAAGTCAATTAAGCTCATACCAACTCTTAGCCTTCCCTTTTAGCGAATACGGCTAACTTGGTCCATCTCTTTTTACTAGCAAGAGTATTTTACACGATCGAACGGCATGTACGCTCCTGTGATATAATTTGATTTTATACGGGTTTCGGGTCGCATTTCAAGGCTAGTTTACTCGAGTTATGAAGAAATCTTTGCAACGATGCGTTTGGTTGATTAATACAAACATATTTTGCACACGTAAGTACGATCGATGGAGGATATAATTATTTTGTCCGTCTCGAATCGAAGAGGTCGTCGTTATTTCAGAAGCATTTATTTGTCCATTATGTAAAGTGGAACAGATCTACAAGTTTCAATGATGACTCAAAAAAGTCTTTCTTTTCATTTATCAGAAAGAATGCATTACGTCAGCCGGGTCAGCGTTGCCAATAAACATTATTGAACGCACGTCAAACGCCTATTAATACCTCGTTAACAATATCTCTCCGATCGCTAAAAGTATTCGTGACACTTTTGGAAATCATACTCTATACTAGTCTTCGCTCGCTTTTTATAACTGTTACAACTATTTAACCGTGTGGAGCGCAGTTTTTTATCCATCCGCGAGAAAATAATTTTAAAAATACTGTGGTAATATTTGATATGCAGTGTACACCTACCTATGTTTCGTACACATAAGTTTATCCAACTTGAGTATTGTGAAAAAAATAATTTTCAGAATTCTGTAAATAAACGAGGCAACACCTACTGTTTCATAAAAAATTGAAAGCAATAATAATAATTTCACGGCAACATTTCACGTAATAAGTGCTTGGACAGCACAGCAACTATTCCATCTTACGATTGGACATCTAGAAACAGAAGGTGAGTTTTTGTTTTATTGATATAAATGGTAATTTTTTTTAGTTTGATATTTGATAAATCGATGGCCCGGAGAAAAAAAGAGCCTTCTCGCTTGAAGCTTCTACTATAAACTTAATACAAAAATAACCATCTTTGATTTTATTCTCTGATACAAACATTTTTAACAGGCCCATTTCACAATAAATTCAGAATCGTGCTTTTTGTTTAGCTCCAAGCCGCTGATGTACATCCAGATTATACGAACCGCTATTTTTATCAAAAACAATTAAGTTTTAAAATCGTCGTGTCTCTAAAAGTCTTTAAAAATTTTGTTCTGGCTGATTCGACAAGTCATCACTTACAATTTTAGAACGATGTATTCGAATCTTTTTACAAAGTTTAGTTCTGGTTATAATTTTTTTTTAACCGTAATCCTGCAACCCAGGAAAACGATACAACATCGCTCCTTTATAATTGTTCGACTCAATCGCAGCTGGCGTTGATTCCAATGGCCGAAGGCAGCAGTTCCCGTTCTCGCGACGCACAACGCGATAATACTCGCAGGACAAACGACGCTCTCAAGCCACTCGAACATCACCACACGGACACCATAGCCTACGCCTGCGGCGTGTGCGACAAAACGTTCAAAAAAAAGTGCAACCTCGCGTGTCACGAGTGGATCCACACCGACGTTAAACCCTACGCCTGCCGACTGTGTCCGAAAAGCTATGCTCGCAACACCCAACTCGCCATGCACGAGCGGACCCACACGGGCGCGAGGCCCTACGTTTGCGAACAGTGCGGCAAAGCTTTCAACTACAAGACCAGCCTAACCACCCACGGGCGACTCCACCTGGGCGATAAGCCCTACAGTTGCGACAAGTGTGCGAAGAGTTATTCCCAAAAAGCTCATCTCAGGATCCACGAGCGGACGCACACGGGCGAAAAGCCCTACGGCTGCCGGTTGTGCGGGCGAGCTTTCAGCACCAAGTGCAACGCGACGAAGCACGAGCGGAGATGCGTCCACGATGTTTGCAAACGGCTTCCGAAAAGTATCGCTACGGAATTGCGCATCGCGAAGCGCGAGTCGACCGACGCGGAGAGTTTTGTGGTGAAAACGGAACTTACGATTCACCAGCAGACTGGCGATGGTAACGCGGTGCTGCCCAAGTTTTGCCGTGCCTTTGGTTTTAGATCTTTTCTGAAGTAAAATTGCGTAAGGAACAGTGTATTCGGCGTTACGGCTGCACGTTAGAGCACGTTTGCGCAATTTTCAGTACCCACTGATACAGTTGTAAAAATCTCGTGTAATTCATGAATTATCATTAAATTTTCATGTGTCAAATCGGAAAATTTTCATTTTCAATCCACGCATTATTACACTGTAAAAAAAATTCTAGAATTTAGGGTACATTTAATGTAACCACATTAATTTTTAACATTCAAGTACATCTGTATACACTTATATGTATAGATATATCTGCTGTACAAATTTAATGTACGTACTGGAAACATGTTTCCAATTTTTTTTACAGTGTACCGTTGATATTGACGACGGTTGATTTGCTTGATTTACAGATTGTACTCATACCCATGTGAAACCTGTTTGCCGAGATTCTTAGGTGTATATAATTGATCGTGTGTCAAAGATAAAAAATGTATTCCCGGTTAACGAAGAAAAATATTGATACCAAGCAAATAAACAGTGTAATACCGTTTACCGATTCAAGTGTGGTATACTGTATTTATACACTGGGCTTTTAGTAGTATAGCCTCTTCCTTGGATAGACCACCTGGACGTCTAGGGACTTGGTATGGAGTTTAATTTTATTGAGGGTACCCGTGAGCATATTCTCAAGATGTGCTTCAGCAAAATTCATCAATCAATCCCTCTGTGGTAAGTGTCCTGTTCGGAGTGTCCTTTGCGATGTACCCCGAGTTTTGTTGCTCTTCGCATCTCTCACGTACTCCTCTGTTTCTCTGGAAGGCTCAATAGGGCCCCAATAGTTTGCAACTGCTTTCCTTGATCCTGAAGAGATCTCTAAAGTTTTACTGGCTACCAGTTCAACTATAATGTCTGCCGCTCTACTGTGCTGCGCAGACAGCGGTATAGGCGGGGACGAGTGCTTGCTTGGAGATTTTTCTATTCGGTTGCAGCGAAGTGAGTTTGCGTTATCGTTGTAATGTAGGGGTATTTGTGCGAGATGGTTTGGTTGTTGTTGTTGAACACGAATTCTCAAATAATTAACTGCTTCGTTACGTCAAAATAGTTTACACTTTCATTTGTTCTAGGACTCATGATTACACAACGCTATTCGATGGGGTAAAAGTATTTTTCGTTACGTGTTTTTCTTATTCTTAATCAATGTATGGTTTGATAAAAAAATTAGAACTTTAGAATTATGTTTAGTGGCACAAAAAGCATCATCACAATATTAGTGAGGTTATAGACAATCATTTTGCATCACAAATTTTATGTACGATATTATTATTATAATCTTTACATTATATTTTTGTATCCTTTGTAAGCTTGATATTTATCATTCGGGCAATAACAACCGTGGTATGACCGAAGATTTTTAATAAATCCCTCTTGGTCTGTTTATTTCCACGTCTCGAGTGGAAGACATCGATTTTCAATCAATCAGCGAAAGAGAGAGGGAGAGAGAAAATCGTGCGACATCTGTGCGCCTCGATTAATTTCTTACGGGCCATGTCACTTTTTTCCTTCATTCCCTCTATAGCGTTGAAATATCTAGGCTCCCTGGTATCTCCTTTTTTCCTTTCGCTGCTTTACATTACTCTAATATCCGGCAATTTGACGGCTGAAATCGTTCATCAATGTGAGCTATAAAAATTACGTTGCAATCATGTAAATTCGCGCATCAAATTATTTATTTCCATACGGTGACAATTGACCGATCGATCGATATAATTAAATCTTTTGTCGTATACATTTTATCGCAACTAACATGATTATCATCCATGTGAATATTATCGTGGATACCGACGCGTCACCCCAGGCGAACAATTTCATCATCAACTTTTCCTCTTTGTCTTTCCTCTCTACATTCTCTTCCTGTCAAAATGAAAAAATAAAAACCTTTATCATGTCATGCGTCCAAAGAATCACTTTTTTCCAATCCTCCCCTGATGGACGAATAGCAAAGAGACAAGGGAAAATTCTCGCGAAAAAGCTCGGCTAAATTGAATTTTTACGCACTTGTTTCACCACGTTTTTTCCACCAGTTTAAGTAAAAAATTCACCCCTTTAGCATTTGTTCGGCTCCGTTCGCGCTCACGTAGAAAAAAGAAAAAGATGAAAAGAGCCCAGGATTTCGATCCGACCAGCAGCGGCAAGGATATACCTAACTTATTTTTTTTGCCTCCCAGCCCAGCAGTTGCCTTTGCAAGGCTATCCTTCAAAGTAAGCAGAGTCCCGGGGAACACGTGCACTAATGTTGACTTTAACAATTGCAATTAATTTAATTGGAGCACGGACGTGTGGGGCTGGAGCCTCTGGGACTTTTGTATAATCAACATCCAACGGAATCTAGTTAGAGCGAGTTTTTCCGCTCGGCTTGTTGTCCGTTGGAACACAAAAAGTTGAATTTACATTTGATTTACATAGTTTATTCCTTATTTTGTTTAAAACATCGATCCTCCAATTTAACTCGGCTGGACATGATTCGATTAAACCGACATCTTTGTTGTGTGTGTGAATACGTTGTAACGTACTCCGACTCGGACACTGTCTGACCAAATCGAGCTTGTACTACTG
>JAPYYV010020812.1:0-10141 GCA_030522625.1 Copidosoma aretas
GATCGCCCGGTATACCGAGGTGTATTCTCCGGCGAGCGCTTTGTGCGCGCTCGTTTTTCCCCTCGATGATGTAATATCTGAATGCAGGACAATTTTATCGGAGGAAATATAAGACACGCATGATAACAACGAGACTCTCGAGCTTGATGAACACGCATAGTGCATTTTTATTGGGTACAACAAAAGATGATACAGTGTTATCATGACGTCTCCTTCGCTGCGCGCAAACACACGCGCGCAACGTATACAATCGTCGGCCCTGTTGTACGAAAAAAGATACGATTTTGAGGAACAGGATTCGGAATATCATTTTTCGCGCGTCCCATTCTCAACGGTACAACCTTAATTGTTTGTTTTCGCAAGGGCCGATCGAGTAACAGAGCAATCATGCACAAACTCGACGAGATCAGCGTCCCCCGGCGTTGTAGCTCTCGATCGCCCCGAGCACCTCGCCCAGGCGATCCGACCACCCGAAGCCCGCGCCGCCAGCGTCACCAGTCCTGCCCTGTGCCGCCGGTGCCATGGTAGACGACGACGACGACGACGACGACACCTCGACGGGAAAGTTGATCTTGTGCCGGGCGACGCTCTTGAGCACCAGCGCGGCGATGTAGATGATGAAGTAGATGCTGAAGTACAGCGGCACGTACCAGAGCTTCTTGCCTATGAAGTAGTACGAGTGGGGCCGCTTGTCCAGCCGCTGGTCCATCGGCTCGGGCTCCTGCGTCGTCGTTTTGATTAACTTTGGCCGGTGATAGTGGTAGTAGATCTGGGGATGGTGGTGGTGGTGGTGGTGGTCCTCGTCGTCGTCGTCGTCGTCGTCGTAGATGATGTCCTCGTCGCCGTCGTGGGGCCCAGGGTGGGCGCCGTACGGGTAGTCGAGGGACTTGGGCGGGTGAGCCGGACGCTCGTGGACGATCGGCCGGTCCGGAGGTCGGCCGTTGCTCGGTTGCGACGGGTAGGCGTCGGCTGGAAACTATTATGATATAACGTAATGTTGGTTTCCTCGAAAATCTGGGAAAAACTTTCGAAAGAAAGTATATTAATTGTAATACACTTTGGCGCGTGGGACAGTTACCGGTGCGGCGTAGGAGGGGAACGAGTAGTCCTTGATCACGGGAGGCTTCGGTACCACCCCGGGCGGATAGTCGTCGTAACTCATGGTGACGATCGGCTTGGTGTAGATGACGTCCTTGGAGGTAGACGCGGGGACGATTGGCGGCTGTTGGCGCACGACGCCCATGTGCGACAGCGCGTGCTCGAAGCTCGCCGGTGGATGGAAGCGTACCTCGGGCTTCCTGCGGGCCGTCGAGGCGTCCAGCTGCGAGACCAGCTGCTCGTCGAGGGTCGAGTACCTGGGGGATTGTGGTAGTTGGGTTTTTGTTTTTGTTTTTTCGTTTGGCTCACTGCGGTAGCGTTTGAAGATCATTGGTGATTGAAAAATCGGTTGGCGAGCGGATACACGGTTTTGAGACATTTTCGACCCGCACGATTGATCGTCTGTTGAAAACGAGTTCATTGATTGCCAATGTTATTAATTCAAAATTGTTTCTTGACACTCGGTGCGCGAAATTCAATCATCATCGTGCCGGAGTATATGGAGTGTGCAAAGTCCCCGTGCGCGGAAAGTAGTTTTTTTTTTGCCAGTTCGCATTATCTCTTTCCGTATACGGATGTGCACACGAATATGCCAAAAAAATGCGACCCCACGCGCTTGAAGATAAAATCTTGGCACACTATGTTTTCTCCGAGTTTCGAAAAATAGCCTACATGCATCTAGTGATCTTACACTGAGTGATCAGCCACTGCTGACCTTAGTGATAACCAGATGATTTTGAAACAATTCAAACCATCGACTAATTAGCAAATGATCAAAAATATAAAGTATCGATGCCAATTAGTCGATGGTTTGAATTGCTTAAAAATCATCTGGATATCTATAAGGTAAGCAGTGGCTGATCAGTCGATGTGAGATCACTAGCATATACGCCACAATCGTGTCGTACGCGCCATTCTCACTACAAACTTGGATTAAAAACGAGCGAGTCGGATTCATCCGCAGTTTCGGCGCAAAAGAATGTAGATATATTACATGCACTGCAGTTTTGCCCGAATCCCCGAAATCTCCCGGAACCGGCCAACCGCGGACACACGAGGAGTAAGAAAAAATCCAGAACCGAGGCTCACTTCGGCGTCGACGGATGATTGACAGCCTCGCCGGGCCTGAGCTCGACCGTCGTCCCCTGGCCCGCGCCGGCCAGGCCCGGGGCCACGGTGAAGGCCACGTCCCGCGGGCCCGACCTCGCCTGTCCGTACCTCGAGACCCGCGAGTAGGCCCGCGCGACGCCCGGGATCAGCAGGCCCTCGCCGAGGACGATCACCAGGAGGGCCACCAGCTGCCGCTGCCTCATTTTATTATTTTTCGGGGCTCACGGTTATACTTGATACGGACACGGATCGTTCGGGACGCCCGGTCGCGTGTTCACTGCGGCCACCGAAGCCCGAGTCGCGGTCTTGGCTCGGTTTAACTGTACATCTGCGGTGGCCCGATAATTGACGGGGCAAATTGTAACGGGGCGCTTAGGACTCGTGTGCGCGCGAGGAGGGAAGACGCGCGGCTGATGGTCAATCCGTCCGTCCGTCCGAGCGTGACGGATGAGATGGTGGTTTTCGTCACGAATGTGCATCTCTCCAGGGCGGTCCCTGGGCCCGAGGGACCGTTGGGGGACCCCCCCCCCCCCCCCCCCGGGCCGGCGCCCCCCCGGGGGGGGCGGGGGGCGCGCGAGGCCCCGGGGGGGGCAAACCGCGCTGCCGGGGGACACCTTGATGAGCACAGCTGCTGGAGCTCGTTAAGTTGTCAGGTGTAATTTTGAGCGAGGCTGCGCGGGTTCCGGAATGCGATCGTCGGAAGAAAAGTTATTGCCCGTCGACGATCGAATTTATATGTATGAATGGTATCGTCGTGAGTGCAGATTAGTAATCGGTATAGAGGAATGCTTTTTTTTTTTTTTTTCTGTCAATGTCGGAGTACAGCGGTCGATGGTCTTTTTTTTTCAATTGCAATCATCAGACAGTTTCAAAAGTCGTACGAGTACAACACGCACGGATGAATTTGTGTTTATTATTATTATTATTATTGCTGTAGGCATGAAAAGAGATGCATTCGTTTCTAACGAACGAAAATATCTCCAAGACATTTGTCCGAAGTATATTATTGTCATCCAACATTTATTGCTGTCGTCAAAATTGAATTTAATTGTCAAAAAATGTAACGAATGTTGACAAATTTCTGACAATATTTTAAGGATCGGTTTCTGAATAAGAGTCAAAAAGACATGCGTATTTAATATTTGCGTTTGAAAATTAAACTTTATCGAGTCATCAACAATTTTCGTTTCAATATTCGTCACTGCTATCAGTTTTGTTTGACGAATGTTTGTACCACAGTGTATTCTTTTTACAACCAAAGCTGAATTTGAGTTCTTCAAATGCAATGTAAGTAAAGTGCATCATAGATACATTCTTCGAAATTATCGTTCCACGTGCGAATTTACTTCTTGAAAATGATGCATTCTCCAGCTTCATTCCTCGTGTCGGTTGATCTGATGTTTTATACTCATCATTTTTGCGCGAGAGAAGGAGTCGAAAAGGTGGGGAGACTCTCGATCGCTTCAAATAAAAGATGAAGTGTCATTCGATGTCATTCTTGATCCAACCAAGCAATGTAGTGCGTGATGGATTAAAAAAAAATTTATATTCTCGTTTTTCTGGTAAAGGGGTATGAAACAATCACGTTGGTAAAATCGTGTATTGAAAAAATATTTTAGTGTAAAAAAGTTTTAATTTCAAATCCAGGCGGACCATGGGCACGAAAACTCAAGTGTTGAGCGAAATTCGCGAAACCGACGAAAAGCTGATGAACATTTTAAAACTCAAAGCGCTCCTTTCGCAGTACGAATTAAAATGGACCAACATCATTCTGATCACTCTGTTCCACTTGGTAGCTCTCTACGGGCTTTTAACATTCCCGTACATCCAAAAGTTCGATACTGTGTTTTTTAGTGAGAAGTTTTATCAAATTTACAAATTTTTTTCATCCATCTGTATCAAACGATTTGAAATTTAATTTTTTTTCCAATTTTAGCTTACATCCTGACATTGTTCGCGGGTTTCGGGGTCACCGGTGGTGTCCATCGACACTGGACACACAAGGCCTATAAGGCCAAACTGCCTTTGAAAATTATCCTAGCATGCTGCTACTTGTTAGCTGGTCAGGTATATTTATTATTATAGTATCTCGATCCGGTCCGAATCGGTTTTATTAATTTGAGATCGGTATTAATTTTTAGTGATAATTGACGATATATGCGTTGCAGAATTCCATATACGATTGGGTGAGGGATCACAGAGTACACCATCGTTTCACCGAGACCGATGCGGATCCTCACAACAGCAAGCGTGGGTTCTTCTTTTCCCACGTGGGCTGGCTTTTCGTCCAGAAGCATCCGGATGTCATCGAAAAAGGAAATCAGATGGATATGAGCGACATTAGAAACGATCCGGTTGCCAGATTCGCCAACAAGTCAGTGCTTATGAACCTTTTTTGTTACAGAGAGTTTTGTTTCCATACTGTACTTTGAATTTTATTTTTTGTGCAGATACTTCAACAGATTGAAGTTATTATTTGCATTCGTGTCAGTGGCCATTCCAGTGTACTTCTGGAACGAATCTTGGTATTATTCTGCAATGGCTCAGCTTGTAAGGTTCATATACACCTCCAATGTTACTTGGTCTGTCAACAGTTTGGCACACATTTGGGGCACGAAGCCTTACAACAAGTGAGTCTCGTATACATTATTGACTTTAAAATTTACATAATTTATTTTCTCAATCCCTGTTTTTTCCCAGAAACATCGCGCCAGTGGAAAATCCTTTCGTCACGTATGTCACTAACGGTGAGGGCTGGCACAATTTCCATCATGTGTTTCCGTTTGACTACAGATGTCCGGAATTTGCAGGAAGGCACGATCCAACGGCAAAAGTAATCGATATATTTGCGAAAATCGGATGGGCATATGATCTTAGAAAAACAAAGGATTCAATGATTACAAGTACGTTGATGAAACATGGAGATGAGACTGTCAAAAGCCAATTGTCTTGATTATCATTCTTTGAAAGAATATTTTTGCGTTTTGATAAACTGTATTGTATATAGATGCTACTTATTTTTTAATGTTTTGAGGATTAGGATTTTTACAATATGTAGTAGCAGTAGTAGTACTATTTAATTGTTAGTTATACTATAGAGAATAAAAAAAATGGAATCATTGAGTAATAAAAATCAATAGATCTTTATTTTGTACTAACGATATAATTTTCATATTTACAATGCTAAGACATTTCAATACAGAAATAAAACAATAGTCAACTAGCAGAAAGTAAGCTATCTTACAAATAACAAGAGTATATACAAGAGTATTGCTAAGATTATCATGTTGTCAAAAGTATTGTGTCATTTGCAGAGGAAATTTTAACTTCAACGTGGATTACAGATAATAAAGTTATAAGGCTATTACTTACATACTGTAGGGTACATGCTAACTGAAATACATGGCTTCCGTTTTCAGTGTATTGCAAAAGTAAGTGATGCTCATGAAGATTCGAACAGTGGTATTTACCCTAATAAATGGCTGTGGACAACAGACTGCCAGTTTCACAAAAAGTCAGACATAGGATCCCCTTCTCTCATTTTTTTCATCTGATAAGCTTCCTTCTCCTCTGTAGTGGGCTCCTTGACGGTGAACATACTGTTGTAAGGCCTCTGCCTCTCGTCCATCTTCAGCAGCTTCTCGGCCTCCTTCTGGCTCTCCACCTCCTTTTTCAGGGCTTCCTTCAACTTATCTTTTTCCTTCTTGTCCTTCTTTCGCTTTTTCTTCTTTTTCTTGTCCTTGCGCCGCTTTTCCTTCTTTTCCTTCTTCTCTTTCTTTTCTTTCTTGGACTTCTTGCGCTTTTTGGTCTCCTCCTCGGAGCTGTCACTCGAAGTACCGCTATCAGGACTCATGGTTCCCGAGCATTAACTATTTTAGTTTTTTGGAAAAAGACAAACCAGCAGATTCGGAGCTGCAGAAATTGGCCAGGAAACCTTTGAACATCAGCGTCACGAAAACCTAACCTCTGATGCTGCAATATTGCAGCAGATCTGCAGATGATACACTAGCAGACGCATCAGTACGGTACAGCAGTTTTCACACAACGCCCACGCCATCTGACATTTAAATAATTTTATTTATTTAATTTATTTTAATTGGTTTATTTTTTGTACTTACTGAACGAAAGTTAATATTTAATTGTTTCAATTATTACATTTAAATGTTTGTAATCTCATTTTTATAGTTGTCAAGCTGAATATAAAGTTTAATACAGTATACCTGAGTATACCTATTATAAAATTCGTTCGGAAGCCGAAATTAGGCGACCGCGGGCGACCAATTTCGGCTTCCGAACGAACCTATAGAGCATAGTCATAGAGCACGTGTGCACTATACTGCACTGTGTGCAGTCTCTTATCTCTTATTCTCTTCGTCTCTTCGTGTTTTGAGTTTTGAGTAGCCTCCAATACACTCACACATACATGGCATCAAGCACTTGATGTCATACACTCAACATGTTTAATAATAAAAAAAAAAGATATTTTGAAAAGAAGCGAAAATCGCAGTTGGAACGCGATAAAGAGGGTGAGAGAAAAAGAAGGAAACTGTTGTTGGAACAGGAAAATTCGAAGGAAGATAAGTTGATTAAAAATTTGGAAAAAAAGTTGAGACTCAAAAAAAAGAGTGGCAAGGGGGTACCAAAGTCTTTCATGTACGATGGCCTGGACTGTAAGTATTGGATTTACTTTTTGATTTGATATGTTTGGACCCTTACATAATTCACTTCTCATTAATTTTCCAATATTTGTTTAGATATTTTGGATGTTTGCAATGATGATACAAGGAAAATGGCTGCTGAAAGTGAAAAGCAGCTAGCTTTGCATTCAGAGGATGAGTCTGATAGTTCTTACTTTGATGACGATGACAAAGTTGAGGAAAAACCTATAAATTCCAAAAAGAACAAGAAACTCGATAAAAAAACACCACAAACTACCACTCTAAAGAAAAAGAAACAACAGTCTTTTGAAGAATCAGATCTGGGATCTGAAGATGATGGTAATTCAGACTTTGGTGATGGTGATTCAGGCAGTGATGTGGATATTGGTGATGAAAGTGATGACAGTGAAACGGTCGAGAATAAACAGTCTTGTAAAGCTATTAAAAGAAAAAGAAATGAAGTTACTCATCAGAAAAACTCTAAAACGGAGAATAAAAATCTTAAACATGATTTTAAAAGCTTAGAGAATAAAAAATCTGCTGTGCAAGCTAAAAAGCAGAGGGTTTGTGTCTCAGAAGATGTCGAAGACTCTGATAATGATTTTGGAAATGAGTCTGATGATCAGAGTGATCAGAACAATTTGAAATCAGAAGAAACGGGTGATGATGGCTTGTGGGAAGATATTTATGGTAGGATGAGAAACAAGGATGGAAGTGTAGTAACTGAGGGTAAAAAGTATGTGGCCCCAGCCATGAGACTGAAGAACAATAGCTCTGAGAAAAATGAAAAGCTAATTCAACTAAAGAGGCAGATAAAGGGTCTGTTGAATAGGTTGGCAGAGAGTAATATGCATTCTATTGTTTCCCAGGTAAAATGACATGAAATGAAAATTAATACAATTTCCATGCACACCTATTTCACAAATTTATCTTTTTCTAGTTGGATGAACTGTACATGTCCAACAGTAGAAATGACATGAATGAAATGATCATAAATCTAATGTTGGAGTCGATTGTTGCACCCGTATTCACGCCAGAAAGGCTTGTAACTGAGCAGATGATGTGTGTTGCAATACTTCATGCCAACGTTGGAACCGAGGTCGGGGCACATTTTATTATGGTTCTCATTAAAAAGTTTAACCAGATGGTGGAGCAATTCTATGAAGTCGAAAACAAGGAACTTGACAATTTAGTTTTGATGATTTGCCACTTGTATAATTTTAATGTTTTTGGATCTCAACTCATTTACCAGATTCTAAAAAAACTGACAGACAAATTTACAGAAAAAGAAATAGAAATTGTCTTGATTATATTGAAGACCGCTGGATTCAGATTGAGGAAAGATGATCCCATGGCTTTGAAGGAGTTAGTTCTAAGTTTACAACAGAGAGCAGCATCTACAGCGTCATCAAAGTAAATTCATGCTATTTTTTAAAAATTTCTGCTACTTGATATGAAAACGTTAAATTGTTAATGCATCAATTATTTTTTCAGCACAAGAGTCAAGTTTATGTTGGATGTTTTATTGGCTATAAAGAATAACAATATGAGTAAAATTCCACAGTACGATCAAAGTCACGTTGAGCATCTGAGAAAAGTTCTGAAGACTTTAATCAGAAAAGGAAATTTTATTTCGCAACTAAATCTTTCTATAGAAGATTTACTTAATGGTATGTGTATTTTAAATTTATGTTGTAACATCGGTTACTGTTCAAATTAGTTGCATAGAAACTTTGTTTTCTTAGCTGATGAAAACGGAAAATGGTGGATAGTTGGTTCTGCATGGTCAGGCAAGGCTCTAGAGAACAATAAACAAAGCAAAAGCAACGAAGACAAGCCAGTTTACAGTAAAAAAATTCTTGAGCTTGCAAAAGCTCAAAGAATGAACACTGACGTCAGAAGGAACATTTTCTGCGTTTTGATGACGGCCGAGGATTATTTGGATGCTTTTGAAAAGTTGCATCATTTGGGCTTGAAAGGATCCCAAGAAAGAGAGATAGTTCACGTGATTTTGAATTGCTGTTTGCAAGAGAAACAATCCAACCCATACTATTCAGTGCTGTTGCAGAAATTCTGCGATTATGACAGAAAGTATCAAGTACGTAAAGATAATTCTTATGAATCGGTATGTTACGATTCGTTCAAAATATTTTTTGTTCTTAGATGATGATCCAGTACACGTTGTGGGATAAATTTAAAATTTTGAACAACTACAGCAGCAGTCAACTGTCAAACATGGCAAAAATGATTTCATATCTATTCATCAAGAAAGCTCTATCCCTTTCAATCCTCAAGGTAAAAAGTTTATGATAACTATTGAAAAATACAATTTCTGCACATTCCATGTAAAACCAAAACATCATATTCCAGGTCATCGAATTGGGAGAGCTGGACGCATCGGCAATGAAGCTCTTCAAGAAGATCATGCTCAACATCCTTCTGCACGAAGACACGGAGACGTGCCTCCAGGTGTTTGAAAGGATAGCACCCTCAGAAAAACTGCACCAATTCAGGGAGGGCCTCAGACTCTTCATCAACTACTTTCTGGTAAAGAACATCAAAAAAGAGAAAATTTCGGCCAAACGAATGGAGCTTCTCAAACGGAGGATCCAGTACGCCGATAAAATACTGATACACACGACGTCGAAGGTCGCGCTTTAAGCATGTTGACTAGGTGAATTTCGAATTATTACATCGCATAAATTAATTTTCATACAAAGCAAAGAGGCGTTTTTCGTTCGATACCCGGCGGCCTCAAAACCATTCAAATCCTCCATCCCCGTCCCTCCACCGTCAAGCCAAGTCGTGTCACGCGACCGTCACACTTTTGCTTTTGCGTCCCGAGAATGTCATACGGTTTCCTCGACCCGCCTTCCCCAGCCCCCCCCCCCAGCTCTCGATTTCGCTCTCACTCTCTTCCATCATCCATGCACTTCCCCGCTCGCGCTCTCCCCTTTTGTATGCAACGTTGTATGTATGTACATACAAAACACACCGCGAAAGGAAGACAAAGACAGCGGCAAGGGAAAGCGCAATGACCTCCTCCCTCCCTGCACCCTATCTCGCCGCGGCAACGGCTCCTCTCTTTCCATCTCTCTTGGACACGTAGACGACCATCCGAACCACGCAGCGCACGTCACGGGGACCGGAGCCAGACGGCGGCCTGCCCCGCACTGTACACACCGCAACGTTGCTCCAGCCGAAGCCGAACGTTCAGCACAACACTGCAGCTCGCTGTGCTTTTTGCTTTGCTGTTGTTGTTGTTGGTTTTTTTT